>APFE030801395.1:114150-151248 GCA_000404065.3 Pinus taeda
AAATTGAAGACATTAAGAAATTCATTCTTTACAATATGGCAGTGACACAATGTGGGTCACATCGTATGAAGAGAAGAGGAGGAAATGGGACAGTGACAGGAAATAATTCAAATGGTTGAATAGTAGAAGTGTGCCTTATCTTGATCATTTAAAATAAAATATGCCAATTACGTTCCCTAACAGTTGGGTTGTTGATCAAGTTAGAGAGAAATATGGTGCATCTAGTCATTACCCAAATGTTGAAGAGGATGCACTAAACATAGGGATTAGGTGCAACAACTAGGTAACTATATTATATTTTTGTATAATTTTTAACTTCATATTATACCTTTTAATTGTAACATCTATATATATTTTTTATTTTTAATTATGTTTGGGTTATTAGACACATGACACTATGATTTTTGTAAATATTTATAGGTGCATTTGTTCCCATTTATGTGGGCATATGGACATCATTTTTGAATGGAGGATGTTGATAATGGATGCATGAAACAATACTTTATTATGGAAGTCGATTTCGACCAATCTAGTCATGCTAGCCACCACGACCAAAACCTAATGCAGGGGACATTAGGTTACATTGGAAAGATACAATAGATCATTCAAGTGGATTTCTTTTCATTCCAATGTGTTATTTTTACGTTCAAGTGGTGGGACACCTTTGATCAGAATAATGTAAAGGAATATTATGATAGTGGGTTGATATCTATCAACTCTAGAAAGATGTGGCATGAAGCTAGGGAGCCTTATGTTTTCGCAAAACACTGCAACCAAGTGTTTTTTTTACCCAGATGTATTAGATAAGGATTGGTGGTTCGTATTAAGACATGACCCTAGATGAAAACATATTTTTGAGAACAATAGTGTTATCATGCAAAGCGAGGAAGATAATTCGGGTGATGAAAATGGAGAGTGATATGTACTTATTATTTCATTATTTATACTATTTTTGTATGTTTTTTGTTGTCATTATTTCACCAATTATATTAATTTTTATTCATGTTGTTGACATTTTATAATATAATTGATAAGATTCACAAACATTTTTACATGTTTTTTTGCAGTGGAAACAATTTTACAGTACTTAAAACAAAGTATTTCCAATTGTGTATATTATCTATGATAATAAGGATTTCGGGTCACAACCCTTCTCAAATAGGAACATATCAAGCACACCGAATTTGTGATGGTGCTTAAGAGGCATTTTTTTTACTGTCAAATAGACTCGGTGATGCATTTTTTTGTCTCCTATTTAGATTATCCGAAATGAATATCTATTTTTTAAAGTATTTATAACTAAATTATTTAAAGTAGAAAAGCCTTTATCATTGTGAACATGATGTAATATTAGATAGGAGAAATGTGAAAAACATCAATTTTAGTGACTATCTGGTGATAATGATGTGGAAAAAATAATATTTTATGAGTTTCTCATTAAGAAATAATCAAATATATTATCTTTTTTCCAAAGAAAAAAATCGAACTTTTTATTAAAATAAAAAGTTACATAGCATATGCATTAAGCATTCAAATAGGCTGTATGAAAGAAGATCATACAGCCCGCAGGATACAGCCCTGCCTACAAGCATAAAAAGAAAGTGGCGCTCCTATTATCCGGAGTGCAGCCCACAAAAAACCAGTTGGCCTAAGTCTTCATGCCCTTCTTTTTCTCCACTTTTCGCTAACCATCCATGTTGTGAGTGGAGTCAATAATGGCAAGTTGGTTTTCCACTGTGTTCATTAGTTGTTCCTTATCTGAATTTGATCCTTGAGGACTATGACTTCGTTTATTACCACTTATTTCCAGCTGGAGATCTTGTTCCTTTTCCTCATTAATATCTATATCCTTATTGTCCTGATCTTTATCCTTTGCTGTATTATGTTCTTCTTTCTTTGTTGTAGCTACCTTCTTGAAAGCGACATCTATGTTCTACCATCCTTTCGGCTTCCTTTGTTGTTGCTTTCTCTTGTTTAGACTTGGACATGCATTGTATAGATGACCTATTTGTTAACATCCCCGGCATCTGAAAGTTGTCTTCTCATAGTCCAAGGGTTGTTTCCACTGTGTATTATTGAAGTTTAGGATTATGCTTTCAGGTAGTCCTCAGCTGAGATCTACCTCGACACATATTCTGGCAAAGGTAAATATTCCTTTTAAATGTCTCTCTTCGTCTATCCTTAACATTCTCCCCAAGGTATTTCCAATAGCTATTAAAGCCTTTGAATGCCAGAAATGTAAAGGAAGGTTATGCAGCCTAACCCATACTGGCATCCTTGATACCACCATGGTGTTGGCATCAAAATCAGGAAACCAAGGGGTAATAAAAAGTCCAGCACTGCCCCAGAATCATGGCCCTTGGTTGAGAACTGTTTCCTTTTCTTCTTCTGTGTGAAAGCATACTATAAAGAAACCCTTAGGATATAAGTAGATTTGGCAATTTTTTGTCCAAACCGAGTGGATCCATTGATACAATGCATCAGTTCTAGGCCAAAAGCCATTGAATCTACAAATAACTGCATTTTTTTGTAGATCTGAATACATATTATTTACCTCTGGTATGTCGATGGAGATAGATGGGCTCTCCGGCATTTGAACTACAATATACTACCCCAGGGATTCAGTGACAGCTGTGGGTTATTTCCCTTTGCCCTTCACTGCTTCCTTAAAAGACCCTTTGCTGTGCGAGCTAGTTCCAGCGCTTTCGGCACCTCCTCGTAATCTCATATTGAGAATGATTGTAGAGCCTGACTTGATGTTGTATTCTTGCATGGTTCTGTATTCCTGCAGTGATCTGCCCTCATATAATAGGTGTTGTTTCTCAGTCGGATAGCCAATCTGATCGGCGATTTTGTTCTTCAAATCTAAAACCCTGTCGTTGTCATAAGTCCAGATCGCGGTTGTGTTTCCTTTTGGCGTCTTAATAAAGATTTGTATACCGGACCTGGCAATCTGGGGTGGCTCAGTTCTTCTCAGATCTGAGCCATCCAAAACCATATCCAATCTGTTGAAAGCCTTAGTTTCCTGAGCCTAGCTTTGGATCTCACTTGCCTTACGAAGATCCTCTGCGCCTGAAAAGGGATCCGTTGGAGAAAAATTTGATTTGTTCCCTAATCCATACTTTGGTTCTGTTCGCATCCTCGAACAATCCTACAACAACTTCTGAAAAACCATCAGATTGGTGGCGCGATTTTGGAAACGGAAATGAATCTACATTGCAGCGGCATCGATCTCATATATTGTGGTATGCCAATCCTGTTTGTTTGCACTGACTGCTGTTCCAAGATCCTAATCTCCCCCAAAAAGGGTTTCCAGATCTGACCAGAATATGGGTTGATCTGACAAATGGATGTCTATAGTGGTGAGCCTTAGTCTGGATCTATGCACCAAACCTTGGATCAAGGGTAATGGTGCCCGATTAGGTCTCAGAGATGATTGCTTGAAACGCTGGATATCATGATCTGCGTCATAGTAATGCAGATCTGAAATCTAACATGCAAAAACCCTGAAAATTTCTCCATACCTTTGGCAAAGACTGTGTTTGCCCAATCCACAACCTCCATTATTGCTCGAGCCAGCATGCTCACTGATCTCGGCCGCTGATGTCCTCGCATAAACCCTCGCCATTCTCCAGTTCTGCCCCGTTCTCCCCGATATATTTTGTATATATATAAAGAACAAAATCTAATCAAATATATTATCTGTCAAAAGTTTAAATCTAATTTATTATCGTTTATCTATTAGTTAAATCATATTTATTATTAGAAAGAGTTAAATTTAAACCAGTTCAATAGCAAATAAAGAGCTAAAATAACATCCAATTCTTATATCTTTATTACTATAAAAAATTAACTTACCTCTTGAAGGGAGAACTTTGAATAGAGGAAATATCCAACTACAAGTAACCTCACATGAAGCCTTATCATGTTAATTTCTTTATCCTCATCTTTAGAGGGAGAAATTTTTAATTTAAATTGGTAAGAGTTGTAATAAATAATAAATTTAAATTGCTTGAAAAACTCATAACCTTAGCAATAAATTATATTTTATAAAAATAGATTTTTTTACACCGTAAGGTGTTCCTCTCTGAAATTAACTCCCCTCTTGTCTTACCTATCTTACTATGATTCATCCAATCTGATGTTAGTCGATTAACTATTTGCCACCGTTAATAAAAAATATCGTTATAACTAAAAAAATAACAGTTGAAAATTACTCTTTTTCTTGGAGCAGTGAACCCTCGATTGAGAGAAGGTAGACGACCATGGATTTCCTTGCATAATATTGTCATCCTCTCTATCTTATCCATGAAAATCACAGTAAGCGCAGAAACACTCCTCTCATTATTTCGTCCCTGTCTAGCAAGTTTCATGCTTGTCCCTGTCAAAGAGGGTTTCTTGCTTGTCCCTGCCAAAGAGGGTTTCTTGTCCAGGAAATGTCTCATTTGACACCTCCACCATGGTATTCCATTCGTTAAGATGGAATTTTCCTTCCCTCATCTCATCTCGGTTCCCCATTTTCCCTTTTCGCACACAAAACAGAACAACTAGTTCCATATTTGGTTATGTTGTAACGAGTTTCTTTTTTGTGGAAAGATCCTTGGAGCTCTACAATTACTGACTTGCAATTCATTTGAGAATCATCAACCTATAGGAAAACCATTGATGCAGTTGAATGACGGTAATGGTATAAAGGTAAAATAAATCGTAAGCTCTCAACATCAGTAACCGATTTAGAAATGGTGAATTTATGAACTTAATTTTGGTAAATTAGCCTAAATTTTTCTTTAAATATGTTCTTTCTAGAGTAAAATCTTTTTTTTAAGTACTCAGCATCAGTAACCGATCATGAAATGGTGAATTTATGAACTTTATTTAGCTAAATTAGACTAAATTTTTCTTTAAATATGTTCTTGCTAAAATAAAATGCATGCATGAAAAGTAATTTTTTTATTTATTTTTTTTTTCATTGTGGAAATGAAATGGATGCATGAAAGAGAATTTTAATAAATATATCCTTGCAGTAATAAAATGAGTGCATGAAAAGAGATTTTTTCCAACCCAGTTCTTTCCTGGTTATGTGCGGTTTTCCATTTTTAAGAGAATAACACTCTGCATGCAACATAGAAGGAGCTTAATATTAATTTCCATATAAATAAGACTAGATACGAAACATTTTCATGTAGGAAGAATCATTTGTATTAATGAAATTACAAATCCTATTAACAGAACCCAATGAACATCATAGTAGAACTTATAACCAAAAAAGGAATAATATTTGAAAGGAACACTATGTAGCAACACATTTGACCGATGGGTATAACAAGGACTTTATCATAACAAGTAAACAATATAACGGTTAACCTTGAAAGTGCAGAGCTAGTCTTAGTACGAATATAAATAATTTAACAAACTCTGTTCTCATAAATAAGAAATAAATTATTCTCTTGTCTGTGGACAAAGTCAATTATACAAGAAAACTATAACAGTCACGGGTGTAGGTACAACTACATCGTGAGGTCAAATCCAAACTATGAAACCCTTGTTACACAAAGAACAATCCAAGAATAAATAAGTAGTCGCTCGATAGTTGTTTGAGGATGCCAGGGTAAATACTCGGAAGTAGAGGCAAACCCTGTTAAGAAACAGAGCCTTAACCATACCCATTTCCTCATTGTTGTAGCCAAGGAAAAGAGAGGTACCTGTTACAAAAAAAATGATAGTCAAAATAGTTTTAATAGAGAGGAACAAAACTAATGCTAGAATAGAGGGTAAGATGCTATAGGAGTATACATGTGATTTTACCACCATAGTGCTGCGAGTTGGCACTTTACCTACAAACAGACAAGAAAATGCTCAAAAAAACCAAGCCTGTAGGAGCCGGAAGTATCCCTCACATCAAACCCTGTTTTTATCTGGGTGCATGTACTGATGAAGCCATCCATCCAATGGTGTGGCCCTTTGGTGACAGATGAGAGCACTTGTGTAGAGAAGGTCGAGTTAAAAGTTAAACAGAGAAACCCCAACCCAAAACTGAGAATTAGTAAGTTGAGTATGGTCAAGAGGAGAACCACGCATAACTTGGTTCTGTGGATGAAAGTCAATTATGGGGTTCCAGTGGGAAAAACATAGATCTGAACTCGAGCGAGAACCTGTGGTTCCTCTATCATGATTTCAGCATAGAGAAGCAACGAGCTATGCACAATTGGAGAGAATGGAGTTTTGGACGGAGGGTTAGGGTAGGCAGTTACCATGAAAAGAGGGGAAATGTTTTCCACCGTCAGATGAGCATCATCACTCTAGAACATCGATGCAGTGTTAATCTCGAGATCAATGCCAAGTGTCTGGTGGTGGAAACAAACCTATAAGCCTCCATTGATAGGTGTTACATAAAGAGGGTTAATGGCTACGTCAAATCACATATGTGCTAAACATTGTAACTCTTATGGTATAAATGAAAATAATTCTTCATGCATGACTTAACAAGTTCATTATGCACACGACATACTTGCCGAATAAAAGTTTGTATATCAACTTGGATTGAACTAATAATAAATTATTCAAAATACAATATATTTGATATTCTTGGAAAGTACTGTAACCACTCTTTCCTCATTTCACAACACACAAATTTACAAGCTTCTTAGTAACACTGTCATTCTATTAATATATTATAGTAACATTTATTATTTCTGTTCGAGTCAAATCCTATTCCTTAAAACCCATAGCTTTCTACAAATTTGGTGGTTGAGTCCCTAGCTCCTGATTAAGTGGTATATATAATTAATGTAGCACTGAAGGTCTAAGTGGAAATCTATAATCTTTACCACAACTAGAGTTATAAGAGCAACACTGAAGACACATAATTACTCAGTGGTAAAAGCAAGGCTCGATAGAGGCATATATTCTTCGATACCAATATGAATGATACTGCAAAGGAATTTGAAATAATGACACATATTGATGGTTGGATTGGAATTTCAACAATATTGTTATTCTACAATTTCTAATTTATTTTATGGCATTTAAACCATATTTTTAAATGTGTAGATTTCTTATAATATTTGAAAAATTGTTAAAAAAATTACCCATATTAAAGATCAATAATAAATGAATGTCAATACAATGTAGCTAATAATCTTCAAAATTATTTAAAAGGCTAAAGTAACCACTCTTGCTTCATCTCACAACATTTACAGGGTTTGAATAATATTGTAATTTTATGAACATTTACTATTTCCTTTTTTTTTTAAATATTATTAATTAGAACTCAACAATTAAATAAATTTAAGTAGCTTTAATCTAACTGATGATTGGTGCATTTTGAGGGCATTTATTGGCCCAAAATCCATAATTAATCCCATCTACTTCAATCACCCAAAAAAATAAACAAAGGACTAATTAAATTAATTTCCCTCATTATGTATGGAAGGTCTAGATTAATTTTGTACCTAGTAATGTTGTAATTTTATAAATTATGCTTAATTAGCATTTATGATAAAGCATTAAAAATAAACTCATGAAGTTTTGAATAAAGAGTGATTGTATACATTGTTAAGGAACTTTGAGATGGTAAAATTATTATTTCAAAACACATAACTCATCCTACTTGGTGTCCCAACATTGTCCCTTCCCCATATATATGTGAAAGGTATAAATAGTGAAGTGCTAGTTAATAAGTTTTTAAATACAATATTTAAAATCTAAGAAATCTAGATCAACTTTGTACCTACTACATCTAATAATGTTGCAATTATATAAATGATACAAAAGAAGATTTATGATAAAGAAAATAAATAGACAAGTTTTGAATAAAGAGTAATGTTGCAATTCTATAAATTTTACCAACAACATTTATGATAAATGAATTAAATAAGCTCGTTTAGAATGAAAAGTAATTATTATTTTAAAAGGAATAAATCTAGGATCCTCCTAGGTTTGGATAGCGTTTTGGCAATGAAACACCCTACAGAGCTTTTGTTAAAATGATCTTATTGTAACATTGGTCACAGTTCAATTTTATTCTTTTTTTAGGCAAGGATGATAGTTAGAGTACACTCAGGAACAGAAAGTGCCTCTTTAAAATGTCTAAAAAAATACTAAACTTCTAAAATAAAATGTTGTTCTAAGAAGGAGAAATAAAAAAAATAGGAGGTTAAAATGAACATTAACCTGGAGAAGGCGTGAGGGGGATTTGGGCCATGAACCAATATGCAAGTGATATCCTTTTGCATTTTGATATCCTTTTGGATTTCACAAATTATGTTAACATTGAATTGTCTTTAAGATTTCATGTTAACCCTCTTTCACATCGATTTACAGCTACGAGATTCTACCTATGGACGTCGGGGCTTTGCTTGCAGTCAACGCATATTCCAACTTTCTTGAAGCATGTTTACACGAGGCACTTGAAAATGCCCAGATTTTATGGTCGGTTCCATAGAAGAGATGACCATACTTCCTTCTCTTCTAAAGGATTGAGGTGAGTAAGGTCCTTCGTTATACCTGAACCTCAAAGTCTAGTAAATGTTCCTACCTTACGAAGAAGTCATTGGACGAGAAGACACCTTGTGTAGATGGTGCAACCAAAGATGTGCAGAGTAAGAGAATATCGCTTTGTGGCTCAATGAATGGTTTGGCAAGGAGTGAAGCAGCTTTGAACCGATCTTCAAATAGAGGATTAGTGGCTACCAGAAGTTGAAACATATTTAACATGCTGACATCTAGTTACACTACACCATTAATGAGCTGAGAGGAAAGTTACATGACACCATTAATGAGTTGAGAGGAAAATAAACTAAAGGTTGCTAGTTACACACCATGAGTGAGCTGATAAAAATAAACTAAAAGTTTTTTATGCAAGAGGAGATAACATTTTATGTCATGGATTAATGCTAGTTACAAAGCTAGCATTAATGGATCTCAACGCTCTCCATCGTACTTTTATTATAAAGTTTTATCAGTTTCTGTGATATGAGTTGGCCATAAGACCTCAATGTATTCAACCAATGAAATGTGAAATGTAAGAAATTAAATGAATTTAAAAATCATAATATTTTAAAGTTTGGTTAAATGTGTCCTCTACGAGAATGTCAAAATAAATTAATGTTAGTCAAAGCAATATCGATCACTATATACCATGCCTTTAGGCAAGTATAATAAACTATAATATATATACACATGGTAATATTTATAAATATGGGGAGCATAGAGTGATAAGTTGTTAATTGATATAGTTAGTATGTGATTAAGAGTACTTTTTTTTTACTGGATATTGTCTAAGGATGTTACAACTTGGGGAAATAAAATGAGTGCATGAAAAGAGATTTTTTCCCTGTTTTCTTTCTGTGTGAATTTCTTCATTTGAATTGAACATTTGGTTATCAAGAATTAATATTTACAGGAAAAATATTTGAGTAAGTGGAATTTCAAGCCAAGCAGTTTTCTTTCATTAGATAAGTAGCAAGGGACCTTCTCTATAGGATAGTCAACTGCAAGAATCCCACTTGGACATGCGAGAATATCTTCTACGTGGTATAACATTCATGTCTTGAGAGACTTTAGAGTTCCAGTAGGACCTTCTCTATAGGATAGTCAACTGCAAGAATCCCACTTGGACATGCCAGAATATCTTATATGTGGTATAACAGTCATGTCTTGAGAGACTTTAGAGTTGTACCATCTCTCCTTGATAACATTTAAATCAATCATTCTACTTATAGGAAAATGCTTATCTTGAACCCATGATAAAGCAAACCAAATCTCAGACACCACTAAGAATGTCCATAGCTACATTGCATCATTATATTTTTTAATATATAATTTTATGGTTTTTATTTATTAAAATTGTGATAATTTAAAAAAGGTGTAGTCTTCCCTTTTTTTTTAAAGTCAGGTATTACAATATTTAGTGGGATTGAGATTTCTTAAAATATAAAGTGATATGCTAGAAATTATTTATTATTATAATAATTGTAATTGTCACCACCATCCCCTTCATGCTTGTTTCCATTGTTATCGTCATCGCCAATATCACGGTTGTTGTCATCTTAGATATTTTCCCTCAAATTTAAAATAATTTAAATTGTTTGACTTATAAAAGATAGACAAGGTGGGATACCTGCATATGCCTCTATTTTGTTTGATTGTATTACATTTAACATTAACAATTCTTTTTCACTCAAATTGGGCTATAGTTAGATTACGTAACATATCACTTCTTTCTTCATCTATTCTCTTCTTCCATATGTGATATGGACTTACGAGGCTTCCTTTGCAACATCAAGTGCAAATGTTAGTTTAAGTTCAACTAAATCTAAATTAATTGCACGGAGAGGCCCTCTACCACTCAGCCTAGGAGAGATGTTGTCACGTAACTTTAAATTTAAAGATAGTAAAATAGTAATTTAAATTAACAAATTAAAAATGGTAATAACAAAAGAAATTAATGTGGGCCATAATTACAATATTTCAATTTACACCTGAATTTTATATAACTTTATATAGATATATAAAATAAAAGTTAAAAAAAAATAGCTTTTATTATGAAAAAGAAATGTAATGAATAAGGAAATACAATTTACTTTTTACTAAAAGGAATAAATCTAACTTATTCACATGACAAGAAACAATATTATTGATATTACATTATATGTAATTCATTTTATGTTCCATTTACATGTGATTAATAGAAAAATATATTTATAACAAGAAATATTTTACTCACAACCATAAGTAAAATATTTCAATGTCCATATTAAATAACATAATAGATACTTTATATAGAGAAAAGTAAAGTAATTTAAATTGAATTTTTTTTTTATGTTTTCACTTTATTGAGAAATATTGAGAGAATTCTTGTTCCATCAATAGTTGCTTTTTAATTCAATGCATGAGGGATATTTGAAAAATTTTCAATGTTTAATATGCATATGATATGTAATATTTTACAAAATATTAATAACAAAAATAATTAAATGTTTACATAGAGGAAAATATTATGAGGGGGCATATTTTAACATTTTAATGTGGAGAGCACGAATTATAAATAAAATATTTCAATGTCAACTACATATATATTATACCAACCTAAATCCATATTAGCCTATTATATCAGCCTAATTTTACAATCATAGTTTCAACCATACTAAACTTTGTAATTTATAAAAATATCTTTGCATTTTTTTTAAAGTAAATCATTTTGCATGCAATTTCATATATAAAAGATTGATATAATTTCACCAATACATAATCTATAATAAATATTATTTCATAAAAGTAAACATCATGATGATAACCATCTAAAAATCATAAACATCATCTAAGATGCACGTTTTAATTCACTGGCATCATCTAATTATATGTATACCTGTAGCATATATAAATTTCATTAACTAGCATAAACGTCATTAACTAGAACACAAATCTAATAATTTAACTGGGCATCATCATTGTGATTACATCTAACAAAATGAAAACATTCTAATATAACATCATCACCACACACATCTTCAAATTAGTATAAATCTTATGTCAAATAATTGTTATCACATACACATCTATGTTGGAAATAATACTGAGAGGGGTGGCAGGGGGGGAGGGGGAAGGGGGTGAATCAGTATTAGCAAGTTAACAATATTTCATTTCCATAAACAGATTTATATACACTACTTCTTTTAATGCAACTTGCGTGTATACGCAACTATGTTTAGAGCAACCAGCGTATACCTTGCAAACTTATAATTTACTTAGTTGATCTTTAATCTGTGTATCAGAACCGCATAAGCAGTAACTAGGTGCAGTAAACAAAACATGCAATCACACACATGAACATAAGATATAAGGTGGAACCCAATGTGGGTGAAAACCACCTGTTGCAATCGTCTCTATCTTTCTTTAATAAGAAACTTCTTTTTACAAATTTTGTATAGGTGCAGTCTTGTACCAATACGCAGGCTTCTACCTGCAGAAGGCTACAACCTTATCTCATTCTCTAGCTTTTCTTGGAAGGGAGCTACAACCCCCTTAGTTCTTGTACTAGCTGATGTGTTTACTAATACGTAGGTGCTAACCTACAGAAGGTTACAACCTTCTCTTTTCTTCCTGGGACCACATTTTATAAATTTTCAGACTGGATCCATCAATAACATCAATCAAACATCAAATATATCTACATCAACCAATCTCCTTTGTACCAACCAAAACTGAATCAAACAATCACTTTTTTTAAATGTTGTAACCAGAATAGAGTAACAACAACCAGAACTCAATCTAGATCCCAGAACATTGCAACAATAAACATAAGTAGCTAAAACATAGTTTATGAGGTGTATGCTACTTCAGTGTGTCGAACCTACGTGCATACGCACTTTTCTCAAGGCGGACCTATGTATACGTAGTTTTGAAATGTCGAACCAGCGTGTATACGCTCCTTTGCTATACTAAACCTGCGTACAGATCTGTAAAAGATGACTTAACCTTTTCCACTATTTAGACGTCAGTTATACCCAGATCATCGATTTACAGATTACGACATGCGCCAATTATTCAGATAAAAGATCAAAACCACACAAAGATACTTCTCTTCAAGCCTTAAGATCTTAATCCATCAATAGAACTTATCCTTCTTCAAGCACTCAAGTTCCTCCTTGATTCAAATCTAGCTATGGACCATAACCCAATGACCAATACTCTAGATCTTGCTCTTCATTAGATATTCAATACTTCAGTGCCTTTGCCTAATTATCTCCTCCTCCTTTTATAGTCTTAGGCCTTACTCAATACCATGGTCCAAAACCACTTTAAAACAATACCTTGGACCAATTACCTGGGGTCAACACTTTGAACAAGATACCTTAGACCAATACCATGGGTCAAAATACCGTGGTCCAAATACCATGGACCAAAACCAAATTCTCCAGCATGAATGTGTCTTTCCTTGTGTGAAAGTGCATGTATACACATACGGACCTTTTGGGCGGCGAACCCACATGTATACACAGGTTGGTCAAGGGGAACCTGCGTATATCTCTTTTTCCTTCATTCTGTGAGCCTGAACTGTGATCTGTCGTCTAAGTGAGTTTCCATCAAGGACAACACCTATGTAATAACACTAAACCTGTGTCATAATGCCAACAATCTCCCCCTTTGGACTTGATGGCAACCCCAAGTCACTCTCCCCCTTTTCATCAAGGGCAAAGGGTTATGCTCCCCCTAAGTACATGCTAAATTCTTTGATATGCTGAAGTATGTTGTTCATGCTCCCCTTGATTGTAAGCAAGGTCTACAAAAAGATGTTCTACAAGAAGAACATGACTCTATACATCATAAATGACCTTCCTATCACCAAAGACTCATACATACATCCATCTCCCAACCAAGTGGGGATATACTAAGATTGACTCATCCACCCAACCAAGTGGGGATACACCAAAAATTTATACATGTTAAAATAAGAACATTACATCATCCATCCCAGGGATAGTGGGGAAACAAAATAGGTTGTTACATGACCTTGATAATAAAAGATATACATAACATAGAGACAAAATATCTAAAAAAAGACTATGATAGTCATCAACAACTATTATCAGTAACATCCGTCAATCACCATCCAGACTAGTAACCATCATCTCCCTCTACACCTGTTCCACCTGAATAAAAAACAATTGTGAAATTGTACCAAGATCTTCTAAGATAATGCCAAAAATGCATTATTAGAAGTATATGGTCCCCCTGAACCTGTGCCAGATGATCACTGTCAGACCCAAATCAAACACTTTTCATCCTGAGTATGGCCCACTAATATTCTTCAAACCAACATATACGTGGTTGTATCCACAACAACTGGCGTATGTACGCCGATACACTTCATGAAACTTGTGTATAACCACTGTTCTCTAAAACAGATAAGTGTCAATGGCAAGATGATGCATCAACTACTCCCATCTTCTGTCTGAGGTATTCAAATGTCTCTCTAGACAGTGGTTTGGTGAATATATCAGCAACCTGCTCCTTGTAGGGAACATACTCCAATTTGACGTTTTGTTCAAGCACTTGTTCCTGTAGAAAATGATATTTGATAGGTATGTGCTTGGTATTGGAATGAATGACTGGATTCTTTGAAATACTGATTGCACTTGTATTATCACATACAATGGAGATGGGTGGAGTACATGTGATCTAAATGTCTTGCAATGTTTGCATCATCCAATGGAGTTGTGTGCAACAAGATGCAATAGCCACATATTCTACTTCAGCTATAGATTATGCAATTGAACTTTATTTCTTGCTGAAACAAGACACTAATTTGGAACCCATATAGAATGCACCAACACTAGTGATTTTTCTAGCATCCATGTTTCCTGCCCAATCTGCATCTATATATGCATGAAGTGTCAAATTTGTATCTCTAGGATACCATAAACCAAAGTTTTGTGTTCCTTGAAGATCTTTGAAAATCCGTTTGACTACCTGAAGGTGTGATTCCTTTGGATTTGCTTGGAATCTTCCAACTATTCCCACTGCATGCATGATGTCTGGTCGGGTACCTATTAGATAAAGCAGACTACCAACCATGGATCTGTAGGTTGGTTGATGTACTGTTGCTGATTCATCATTTGAGTTGAGGCTGCATCCTGTTACCATAGGGGCACATACTAGTTTAGAATCTTCCATGCCATATTTCTTCAAGATCTACTTGAGGTACTTGGTTTGTGATAGAAAAATACCATCTTTATTTTGTTGAAATTGTAAACCAAGAAAATATGTGAGCTCACCAAGCAGGGACATTTCAAATTCTTTCTGCATTACCAACGCAAAGTTTTGACTCATGGCTTCTTCATTGCTCCCAAAAATGATATCATCAACATACACAACAAGTATTAGCAATTTATCATTGTCAATTTTTATATATAGATTGTTATCAGTTGATCCTTTTGAAAAACCTTGTTGATGAAGGTATTTGTTAAGACGATAATCCCAAGCCCTTGGAGCTTATTTTAGACCATAGACATCCTTTCTAAGTCTGCATACAAGTTTTGGATCATTTCCAAGGATGAACCCATCTGGTTGCTCAATATATACTTCTTCTTCTAGGTCTCCATTAAGAAAGGTAGATTTCACATCCATTTGATATACTTTGAACTTCTAAAAGCTAGAAAGAGCAAGGAACATTCTTATAGCTTCAAATCTAGCAACAGGTGCAAAAGTTTCTTCAAAGTCTATACCTTCTTGTTGAGCATACCCTTTACAAACAAGTCTGGCCTTGTTTTTAATAACTTCTCCATTTTCATTCAGCTTGTTTTTTAATATCCATTTGGTTCCTATGACATTCTTATCATTAGGTCTAGGAACCAATTCCCAAGTATTATTCTTTTCAATCTGCTCAAGTTCTTCATTCATGGCCTTGACCTAGCATTCATATTTACATGCTTCATTTACATTTTGTGGTTCGATAGAAGAAAGCAATGCTAGATAGCTTGAAGCTTCTGTAATAGTTCTTCTTGTCTACACATCTGCCTCTTTCTGCCCCAAAATTTGAGTCTCTGGATGATTCTTCTGAAAATACCTGGATGGAGTCTTTTCTTCTACCCTTATATGTTCTTCTGGCGCCTCATTGGTTTCTTCTTCAAAATTAGTCTGATTTGATGTGGAAAGATAGTCCTCATCTTCTTCATAATCTTCGGTTTTTACCTACTTTGGATTTTTGCCTACTTCATCAACCACAACATCAATACTTTCAACAATTTTCCCAAGTATTTTATTATAACACTTATATCCTTTACTTCGGGAAGAGTAACCAAGGGGAATGCCTTCATCTGCTCTAGGTTCAAACTTGCCAAGTTTTTCATCAGTCCTTTTGATGTAACATTTTCTTCCAAAAACTTTGAAGTATTTTACAGTAGGAGTCTTACCATACCAAAGTTCATGTGGAGTTTGAGTACTGTTTACCCAGATGTTTTTTTTTTTGAGAATAGTGACGGCAGCAAATGCAGCTTCACCCCAGAAGGTTGCAGGAGTTCCAGACTCATTTAGCATAGCACGTGCAATTTTTTGAACAGTTATGTTCATCCTTTCTACCACTCCATTTTGTTGAGGAGTTCCTGTGGTAGAGAATTCCCTTCTTATTCCATGTTCTTTACAGAAGTCGAAGAATTCATCTGAGGTAAATTCCCCTCCTCAATCTGATCTAAGAAATTTGATTTTGTGATCTAATTCATTTTCAGCTAAAGCTTTGAAGGCTTTGAACTTTTCAAATGCTTCATCTCTATGCTTTGGAAGCCCTATCTAACACATTCTTGAAAAATTGTCAATGAACAATATAAAATATTCTTCTCCACGAGTTGACTTTTTCCTTTATGGTCCACATAATTCAGTATGAACAAATTCAAGAGGCTTACTAGTTGATCCTTCCTTTTTAGGGAAATGTGTTCTGGTTTGCTTACCAAATTGACATGATTTGCATATTGTATTTTTTGAGGGAAGCTTAGATGCCCCAGTCTTCTGTGCCATAGCCAGTGTTCATCATTTTTGCTTAGATAGCACTGTTGTTGTCCTCCCTTGAGTATGTACAAGTTTTTTGGAGTTATTACACCTTTGATCACTATTTCTCCTATATCAAGCTCACGAACAACACATCCATTTGATCTAAATGCTACTTCATTTCCTTGATCACACATTTGACTAACACTTAATAGGCTATGCTTAAGACCATCAACATACATAACATTTCCAGCTTTAACCTTTTCTTTTAAGAGAACAGAGCCTTTACCTTTTATGATAGCACGAATGTCATTTCCAAAAGAGACCTTCTTTTCCTTTTCTAAGGCATTATATGACTAAAGTTTTTCTTTGTCACCTGTCATGTGTTTTGAGCACCCACTGTCAATATACCACTAATTTTCTTGTCATTCTACATACAAGGCTATTCCACATCTTTCTGTTTGCGGTTCTTTCTTTCTCCGTATTTTGGGACCCAATGAAGTTTGCTCCCTTTGAGATGTTTGCTGAAATTTACTCCTGCATTCAGAATCTTCATGACCGAAGTTGTTACAGATAGAGCATTCTATTTCATTTTCAAGAGAAGAAAAGTTATTGTAGGTCCTTTTCATGATCCCAGCCAGATTCCTTTGATTTCATGCTTCTCTAGTCATGATGGTATTGTAAGCAACATATTGAGCAGCTTTGTGTCCAAATTAATGACATGAAAAACATTGGCCATTAAAGAAATTCCTACGATTATCAAATCTACTGACCTGATGATTGTAGTTTTCATTGACATTCATTCTTGAAGAAAATTGAGAATGAGTTACCTGTGGTTGGTTATAGCTTCTGTTCATCCTTGAAGTAGATTGAACCCGATTTACCTAGCGATTTGCTTTATCCCTTTGTTGATGATTGTCAACCTGTTCACTTCTCCTTGCTACATCAAGATAGCTTTTGGAGGTTGATGGCTTCTGTGCTTGAGATGCTTCTTCAGTATATTGAAGACCTATCTTTATCGGAGGAGAATGCTGCACTTTGATAATTTCATCTAAAGTTTTTTATCCTTTAGCAAACCTGAGATTGAGAGATTTTGTTTACTCAATATCTTTTCTTAGACCCACAATTTCACATTCTAACTTTTAATTGTGTTTTTCCCTTTCAGCAAGTTGGAATGCTAGAGTATCTATAGTCATACTCTTTTCTTCTACACAAATGTTAAGTTTATAATTTTTTTTATAGAAACCATCTTCATCTAAAGCATCCAAGAAATAATCATCTTCAAAAGCCATCAAGAGTCTAGAGTCATTACCATGTTCATCTTCATCACTATTTGATAAACCATCGCTATCTTCATTCGTATAGTAGCTCTTCTTACTTACATTCTATTTTCTATTCCATTTTGCCGGTTCCTTACCTTTATCAAGCTTATCATTATGAGGACATTTGGCTACATAATGACTGACTCTTCCACAAGCAAAGCATTTGAAAGGTAGTTTACCTCTGAGTCTTCCAAAACCCCGTTGAAGGTTCTTGACAATGTTTGCTTCTTCCTCTCCTTCTGAAATGTGCCCCAATTCATTGAGCTCTTCTTTTCCTGAAGCCTTGAATGCAGCTTCTCTCATATCTGATGGACCTCCTTTTCTCATTTCAACAGCAGTTAGGATTTCGTGCAACTGTGTCATAGTCATACTCTGAAGATCCTTCTTTTCTTCTATGGCAGAAACTTTTGATTCAAACTTAGAAGAAAAGGATCTTAAAACCTTTTCAACTAAAGTAACTTATTTTATCTCTTCACCCAAGTTTTTCATGCGATTAACAATCTCATCTATATGTAGGAAGTAATGAGCTATACTTTCATCATTGTGCATTTTGAGAGTTTCATATTGAATTCTGAGGGATTGTAGTTTTACATGTTTTACCTGATTGTCTCCTTCATAGCTTAGAATGATATTGTCCCATATTTCTTCGACAGTTTTGAGTTGCATAACCTTGACAAATTCTAATTGTGACAGACTCCCAAATAGTGTATTGACAGCCTTGGAATTTGTTTCATATTGCTTTTTACCTGTTGTATCTGCAGGAATTGTTGATGGAAATGTATATCCTCCTTCCACGATTTCCCAAACATCTGTTCCAAGAGATTGAAGATAGGCTGTGGTTCTTACCTTCCAATAGACGAAGTTGCTCCCATCAAACGTTGGTGGTCTAATGGATCCTTCTTTTTCGTAGCTTCCCATGAGGATAGATCTTCCTTCAAGCGATAAAACTTCTTTTGAAGGACCTGCTCTGATACCAATTGTTGGAAATAATACTGAGAGCGAGGGGGGCTGAATCAGTATTAGCAAGTTAACAAAATTTCATTTTCATAAACAAATTTATGTACGTTACTTCTATTAATGCAACTTGCGTGTATACGCAACTATGTTTAGAGCAACCAATGTATACCTTAAAAATTTATAATTTAGTTATTTGATCTTTAATCTGTGTATCAGAACCACATAAATAGTAACCAGGTGTAGTAAACAGAATAGCCAATCACACACATGAACACAAGATATAAGGTGGAAACCCAATGTGGGTGAAAACTACCTGCTACAATCATCTCTATCTTTCTTTAATAAGAAACTTCTTTTTACAAATTTTGTACTGGTGCAGTCTTATATTAGTACGCAAGCTTGTACCTGTAGAAGGCTACAACCTTCTCTTGTTCTCCAGCTTTTCTTGGAAGGGAGCTACAACCCCCTTAGCTCTTGTACTAGTTGATGTGTTTACTAATATATAGGTGCTGACCTACAGAAGGCTACAACCTTCTCTTTTCTTCCTGGGACCATGTTTTATAAATTTCAGACTAGATCCATCAATAACATCAATCAAACATCAAATATATCTGCATCAACCAATCTCCTTTGTACCAACCAAAAATAAATCAAACAATCACTTTTTTTGAATGTTGTAACCAGAATACGTAACAGCAACCAAAGCTCAATCCAGAACCCAGAACACTGCAACAATAAACAAAAGTAGCTAAAACATATTTTATGAGGTGTATGCTACTTCAATGTGTCAAACCTGCATGCATACGCACTTTTCTCAAGGTGGACCTATGTATACGTAGTTTTGAAATGTTGAACCAACGTGTATATGCGCCTTTGCTATACTGAACCTGTGTATAGATCTGTAAAAGATGATTTAACCTTTTCCACTATTCAAACACCAGTTATACCCAGATCATCAAATTTACAAATTACGACATGCGCCAATTATTCAGATAAAAGATCAAAACCACACAAAGATACTTCTCTTCAAGCCTTAGATCTTGACCCATCGATAGAACTTATCCTTCTTCAAGTGCTCAGGTTCCTCCTTGATTCAGATCTAGCTACGCACCATAACCCAATGACCAGTATTCTAGATCTTGCTCTTCATTAGATATTCAATACTTCAGTGCCTTTTCCTAATGATCTCCTCCTCCTTTTACAGTCTTAGGCCTTACTCAATACCATGGTCCAAAACCACTTAGAAACAATACCTTGGACCAATTAGGTCAACACTTCGGACAAGATACCTTGGACCAATACCATGGGTCAAAATACCATGGTCCAAATGCCACAGACCAAAACCAGATTCTCCAACATGTATGTTCCTTTCCTTGCGTGAAAGTGTGTGTATACGCATACGCGCCTTTTGGTCGGTGAACTTGCATGTATACGAGGCTTGGTCAAGGGGAACCTATGTATATCTCTTTTTCCTTCATTCTGTGAGCCTGAACTATGATCTATCATCTGAGTGAGTTGCCATCAAGGACAACCCCTATGTCAAAGCGCCAAACCTATGTCATAAAGCCAACAATCTATCTACAAGTGCATTAAATGAACATATCTAACATGACGTGACAATATACACATCATCGCCAACATACAAATTAAGCACTTAAACATGAACAAAAGGAATGCACGATATATATATATATATATATATATAAACAATTCAAATAACTACATCAAGTCAAGTAAGTGCAATCAAATATCTGATAAAATAGATGTAGTGCTAGGTTGGTCTGCAGTAGAAGATGATGGATGGTCAACTACTACATGATTAATGTCTATTGAACTCAAGTGAGGTGAAGAAGGAGGTGGCTGGTTTTTATGAGTAGAAGACAATGGATGGTAAACTACATCTGTGCCCTCAACACGACCTACCGAAATATAAGGTTGAGGATGAGGTGGTTGGTCTACTTTGTTAGAAAAAACATGAGGCACATCCTCTAGCTCTGGCATCTCATCATCAGGTAACTAAGGAGGTGTACTGTCAGATGGATCATTGACACGCTAACAACCATGATCAGATGGCATGGTACTAATAGAAACATCATGATCACCACCCTCATCATCATGATCATAATCATCACCTTGATCATCGTCATCACCACTCCCATCTGATGTATCTTCCACTTCATGATGTTGGTCTGCATCCCTCTTTATTGTCAGTACCCTGTTAGATCCGATGATATGCCGCATAAGAGACATCATATCGCATGGGCAGTCCCTGTACAGAGCCACGAAACTAGGATCCACAGTGATATCTCAAAGACTCATAGGGTGGCCTCCTACATCAAACAAAACTTCATCCAATCTATCTTAGTAGTCCATCCGAACTCACAAACTAGGCCTACGGTCCCAGATGCCCACGCCCCCTGAGGATGTGCCTCATCCTACCCGGCCTCGCCCATATCTTCATCTCCTCTAACATTTGGTGCGGGAGGAGGCATGTCCCCATCGAATGTGTTAATTCCTACAAAATATCTAGTACAAACAAATAATTAAAAATTTTCATTAAAAAATTTAATAAAACAAGTTAAATAACGTGCTAGAACAAATTTTATTCTAATTCATTAAAATAATAAAATGAAACTAGCTGATAAATTTAGAAAAACATTAATATTACCTCTATCATATGGAGGCTCATATGATATGAAGAAGATGTTGAGACACCCTCTCCAATCAATCCCCGCGTATGGAAATGCCAATGTGACAAACACATGGTCATCCTCATTGACTACTAGCGCTAGTGCCTCATGATAAATCTTGGTCAGAAACTCTAGTAGGTCCCTTTTAGGTATCATCTCCCCCAACATGTGCATCCAAATATTAGTGATTGTCCTAGGATGGTGATGGAAAAATGTAGGCCTCATCTCTGGAAACCTCCCAAAAAATAAACGAAAAATCTTAGAAGAAAAAGGGAAGGTCTCACTCTCATGTCTCAATGCACGACATCTATCTAAAGCCATAAAAAACGGCCTAAAAAAAAATTGCAGACCATCTGATGCAACATGGCACCTGAATCAAAGAATCAACGTAATACAAAAGATGGAAATTAATGTGATACCCATCACTACTAGAGTGTGGAATGGTGGTGACTAATAATGAGAGTTACCTAACCTCCTCTGCAACAAAAGAAGAAATTTGTAAATGTCCACCACAGACCTAAAAAGATGATGTATGGACCACATGAGGCCTAAGATATCTCAGAGTGTATGGAAGTTGACTTTAAGATGTAACCCCATGGGGGACATCAGGGAACTGGGGAAAATCCTCCCCTCTCCTAGATAAGGCAATGATAAAGTATATGTCCTCCTCTGTGGGCCTATACCATTCCCTAGGACCAACATGGAAATCTTGCTCCTGGACATTCCATCGGCAGATCAAATGTGCAGAAAAGATACAACACATCTTTAGGGATGTATCCTCCTCATATTTCTTGAGGAGGCCTACATTCCTCAAGAACGATCGGGTCGCTGCAGTAATAGGGCGAGGGTATACACCCCTCTCCCTCTATCTGGCCTGCCATGTTCAAATAATATTGTATGGGTACACCTACTACTCCTGATCTTCTTTTTGCTCCCTCTGCTAACGTCGATGTTACATGATTAACATATAAAATACATCAGTCTCATACATAAAATACAATTTTTTATATTAAATGAAACATGTATGTATAAATATGGAAGCATAACTTTCAATTTAAAAACAAATTACCAATGCGCACAAAACACAGTCATGCACTAGCGTTGATGCACATTCAACTAAAACTGTACCACCATTAGTGCACACATAAGTATGATGCATCATTGTTGGCTCACAATTTTAACTTTTGATAGCGGTGCAAAAAACTTGTGCACAAGTGCACACATATAACCTTTTCACACAGATACAGAACATTCAGGTTATTGAATGAACCGAGCTATGGATATATTTTTAAATATTAAGTTTGTGGTGTATTTAGTAAAAATAAATGCACCAGGCATGACACATCAACACACAATTTGTCGCATCAATCCTAGTGCATTTTAGTTTACAAAATGCATCACAACAATGGTGGTGCATTATGTTCATGAATCGAATTATGGTGTACCTAATAAATTTACATGGTGTATCGTTATCAATGTAAGCTGAGCGTATCAAACGCACCATGTCGTGAAAAAAACGAAAAAAATGGAAAATTTATCCTAATTTACAATTATAATATGCTAAAATTTTAAATTACAAAGAAGCATAGACATTACCTAGAAATTTTGTCGTTGGGGAGGCATTGTGGACACAGAATGGATAAGAAAAAAAATTAGGATGGTTTGAAAAAATTGAAAACTCAAATAGTTAGCACAGTACAGAAGAATGGTGAGCAAGAGAAGCTTCGATGTCAGAGAGCTTGCATGTGGCAAGAGTGGCACCCGTGCTTCAAAGCCGTCTGTCACTGTAGATTGTAAAAATGAAAACTATGGCCGAGAGGGTTTTTTTTATTTAACCCTCTTTTGGTCTGCTTTCCAAACACATCAGTGTGGGATATATCCAAGAGCACAACTTTTTTTAATTAAAAAATGTCACGGTGCTTTTATTGAGATGCCCCAGTGTATTTTGCTACAAGTACTGCACCAGTGTAGTGTTTTTACTATAGCACCGCCACTTTTTTAGAATTTAAAAATCGCCTAGCTATTCTCTTTAGAAGATGGCCCAGGGCATTTTATTAAGCATACCGCACCCAGGTTTTGTTGGAAAATAGCATCACATTTCTTTGAAATTTAAAATTATAGTTGTGATCCTTACTGGTATGCACCAAGACATTTTACTATGTGAAGGGAACAGATGTTACTGACTTTTAAAGCACCTGTGCATTATGTTATATAGTGCACCATGTTCTTTTATTTTATAAAAATAAATTTTCGATGGTGCACCATGTTATTTGCGACATTCGTTCTTGTATGGATAGTAAAGCACCGATGCATTTGTCTATTTTAGATGAATCGTTCAAAAAACATTTACTAAAACATCTGCCCATCCACCTACACTAGTGACCTCTACTACAAATGAATGTTTGGGCTATTTTTATAGGGACTTCCACAAAAACCTCCACTAGAAGGTCATTTCCTTGTAGTGTAGGCACGTGTGTTAAACAATCATGAATGATAATTAACTTGTTGTTATGCATTGTAGTCATACACATTATGATTATGGTCATTGCAGCTAAGATATTGATGTTATATGTACTTTTTAAATTTATATCTTCCTATGAAGATGGTAATGGTTATGATATTCAGGTATGAGTCGATATACTTGTGATAGTGTGTCGTACTAATATGGGTTGACTTGTGCAGATGTGATAGCCTCCCCTAAGATACATTGGGGTATGAGTAGATTATGTTATCTATTTGGTTTATTTAACATGGTACATTTACATTTTGTTCGAGTGTTTGATTAATTTCATGATATTAGTATGCACCTATAAATATTACATGAAGGAATGATATTGTTTTAAGAGGATTTTACTAACACAATATGCGTTAAGATAAATAATATACACTTGATTGTAAGTGGGTGCTAGTTGTATTATTATGATTAATGACTATGAGTTGATTATGGCATGACTAATAGTCTTGGTAAAGGTTGATTTCAAATTAATAGACATGATGTCTTGGTCTTTGGAACATGTGACTGACATGTGTGAACAGTTGCAGGGAAACATGCTTAGTATTAACATGACAAGGTAATTGTTGATTTGTCTATATGACTAATGGTTGGGTGATGTGATAGGACATAATAAGACTCAATTGCAACACGGAAAAAGGTAAAAGAAAGGAATTGGGTGAGAATTCCTTTGGCTATGTTTGGAAACTACAATTCCAAATGAATGAGTGTCTTGCATACAAGAAGTCTTCATAACCTTGATTTTGTATGACATTATGTGGATATGTACCATATTCATGAATATGTATTTGACAGGTATAATAATTGGTTCTAGTTATAGCTAGATTCGTTAAGGGAATTGGAGTCCCTTGAGAGATGATATATGTATGTGTTCAGTTACAAGTCAACGTGTTGGGTACAATAAGGTAATGTAACTGGTATAATGTTATGTTTATTTATAAACTGACAATTATGTGTTTATGGCAGTATGATGAATGGGATTGCATGGTAAAAGAGACTTCCATGGAATCTTAGAGAAGTATCGGGTTGAGATTTCCTTCGGAAGTATTGGGAATCATGGGGTTGAGTCATGATGTTTATTGCTCGTTTTGTTCTTTCGATTCTTTGTGATTTGTTTGCACTTGATTTGTAGTTTCATTTATGTCTGGTGCATGGCCATGCCACTTTTTTGTGGTGTTGTATTGCTATTGGTTTTTCATGGTTTTCTTCTTGGTTATTTTTTCTTCTTTCCTTTTATGTTTCAAGGGTATTAGGCATTGTCTGGGGAAAGAGGAAAGTTAATGGAGCTCGAGGAGAGCTGAATGAAACCCAACAAGTAATGTAAGACCTGGATGAAGTATGGTGCATGAGTAAAGGGAAGTTGAAGGAAAGAATATAATATCCAATTGGACTGGTTGGATCCATTGGGATAAATGGACGATGGTAGGAGAATCATGAGAAAGGTAACAGGAAAGGTAAAGTAAATGGGCTTAAGGTAACAAATGCCATGGCTAAGTTGGGAATTATTCATTAGGGGAATTTTTAGGCCTAAAATGGGCCTCCTAAGAAAAATGTACAAAAAAAACTTTATAAGAACCAATAGGATTCAAGATGATGATGTCAACAATGGGGGATGATTCACCATTTTTGGAGTAAAAAAGTAAAAATATTAAAAAATAGTAAAATAATAAAAGTACCTTTTCAAATTGTATTTTCAACTTATCTCCCTAAGTTTTTAATCAAATTTTGAGGAGTACTCATTGGATGAAAAAAATTAATTCCTTATCCAAAGTGTACCCATGTTGCATACTTTTGATGGACTCTACTACACGAAAAATGAGAAATACATGAAAAAACGTGATTGCAATCGCGTTTTTCATGTATTTCTCATTTTTCATGTAGTAGGGTCCATTGAAAGTATGCAACATTAGCACTCCTTGGATGGGGAATCAAATTTTGCATCAAACGAGTGTTTTCGCTTGAAATTTGAGTAAACCCATAGGGAGATAAGTAGAAAATACGAGTTGAAAAAATAGTTTTTCTTTTCTCCCTAAAAAATTTGATGATGTAATCTAATATTATTTTATAATTTCCTTAGGAGGCCCATTGTAGACCTCAAAATCCCCCTAGTCATTCTCAATGTTGTGCATGTTATGCACAGATAAGAAGAGTTCTCTTAACCTTTACCTTATGATATCTAGTACGTATGTTGTGATCATGATTATGTTAATGTTTATATATGTATACATGTATGTATGTATGTCGTTGTCTGATAGGGTCGTCAGGGATCATGATTGTTTTATGTTAATGTATTATATGTATGTATGTATGTATTTATGTATGTATGTATGTATGTATGTATGTCAGAGTCATCAGGGATCATTCTTGTGGAGGAATGATTTTTTAGGTAAGTGAATGCCATGAAGAGGTTTCTGGTTTATGAGGAATCAAGTGGGAAGAGTAGCCATGACATATCTATGAGGTTAGTATCATGTGGATATTAATTGATATTATGTGATTATAATGTGCCTATGTTTATCTTATGGACAGGTAATGTTGAGGGATACATCAGCGGAATGAAATCAATGTTATCTACGACATGCTAGGACAAGCATGGATAGTGGAAAGACACTTGAGGAAAGGTTGCCTGGTAGAGATAGTTTGGTCTTTGGATGTGCAGTGCTACTATTGTATATATGTTGTATATATGGTGTTATGTGCATGTTACATATGCAGTGTTGTGTACATATGGTGTTGTGCGTCTATTGCATATGTGGTACTGTGTACATTTAGTGTTGTGTGCATGTTGTATGTGTGGTGTTGCATACATATGGTGTTGTGCACACATTGTACATATGGTATTATGTATATATGTTGTTGTGTACATGTTGTACATGCGGTGTTGTGTACATGTGGTGCTATGTAAATGTTGTACATGTGGTTTTGTGTGCATGTGATGTTGTGTACATGTTGTACATGTGGTGTTGTGTACCAGGCAGTGCCATGTAAACGTGATGTGTATACATGGTGTGTAGGTGGTATTGTGTACACGTTGTGTAGGTGGTGTTGTGTACATCTAGTGTTGTGCACACGTTGTGCAGGTGGTGTTGTGTACACATTGTGTAGGTGGTGTCGTGTACAAGTGGTATTATGTACATGTTGTACATGTGGTATTATGTGCCTGTTGTACATGTTGTGTGTACTATGTATGTGCATTGTGTAGTCGTTGTATCATGACATGTGTATTTGTTGTGTCGTACTCTATGTAAGTATATATGTTGTGTTGTACACCAGGCCTACATGTATGTATTGTGTTGTATTGTACACCAAGTATAGGTGTATTTGTTTTGTTGTACACTG
Organism: Pinus taeda; assembly: GCA_000404065.3. Classification (NCBI taxonomy): domain Eukaryota; kingdom Viridiplantae; phylum Streptophyta; class Pinopsida; order Pinales; family Pinaceae; genus Pinus; species Pinus taeda. Next base: position 141,453 of record APFE030801395.1, read on the forward strand.
GGTGTAGGTGTATGTGTTGTGTTGTACACTAGGTGTATGTGTATATGTTGTGTTGTACATGAATGTAGATATATGTGTTGTGTTGTACACCGTATGCATGTGTATGTGTCATGTTGTACACCGGATGTAGGTATATTTGTTGTATGTACATTGGGTGTAGGTGTCTGTGCTGCGTTGTACACCAAGTGTGGGCGTATAAATGGTCTAGTACACCGTGTGTGGGTGTATGTGTTGAGATGTACATTGTGTGTGTGTACGTGGTTGAAGAGAAGGAAATGAAATGGATGCTTGTTGGGTGTGGTAACCAATTTGGTGTGTATATGGAAAGAACAAAGGTAGAAGCAAAAAATCGATTGAAGGATAAGTATTAGTGTTTCATTTCAGTTTTGATTATGCATGTGATATATGAATCTAATTTATGATGGTTACATGTGATTTATGATTTTGATTTATGATGTTTGCATGTGATATATGATTTTGATTTATGATGGTTGTGTTTTGAGCTAACTGGATCTGATATGCTTATACATGACGATTTGATCGAAGAGATAGATTTACTTGTTGTGACAGGATGGCAAGTGTACCTTGTTAACGAGCTACCAATGAGGTATGATTTCAATTTATATTTTGAATCTATTGGAAAAAAATTCTTAGTATAGGAAAGCATGGGAAATGCCATATTTGGGTAGTTGAAACTGACTACGAGAATTAACAACCATGGCAAACGAAATTGGAACAGGGAGAAGTATGTTGGTAAAGAATTCATGAGTAGTGCCAGTATGGGACACAAGTACCCAATAGTGTCCATTGATTTGCATGAGCATGCTATAACCGATATGATGTTTTTTAGGTAGGGATATGCCTTGGTTTTTGGACCTTCTGATGTGAGGAAACCTTGCCAAGGGATGGGTCGCCCAGGAAAGGGGATGTCAGGGAACTTGGAAGGTGAGTGACTTCACGGAAGGGGGTTATCAGATTGCCTGATGGATTGTGTAGTAGAGAAGGGAAGGCTAAGGGATGGATTTGTTTTGGTCATTAGCATTGTCAGATGGAATTAGGTGCACATTGGGAGTGTGCCCCGGAAAAATGAGTTGGTAACTATTCACTGAGAGAACAAGTAGTGCAAGGATTGTAGCATTGGATATTGGATGCAGACTTTGAATTTGGAAGTGGATTCTGGACTTCTTAGGAAGGAGGTGAATTCTAGTATTACTTTGAGAGTGGAGGTGTGAGCCTCTGGATTCCCTTATTACTGATGCAAGTTATGCATCCTTCATTTTTTATCAGTTGAGGCAAAGGATCCTAGGTATATATATATATGTGTGTGTGTGTGTGTGTGTGTGTGTGTGTGTGTGTTGTATGGTTGTTATTGTAAATAGCGTAATGAGTTGTGTTATAAAGCTCCAATAAACAATATGACTGTCATGTTTTCAGCGGGATGTCATTGTAAATACTGCAACAAGCAATGTTATAAAGTTCCATGGGTAGTATGTTTTGTTTTCACCAGTTTGTTGATCATAGGTGTCATAGAAGACAAAGCACGATGTTCCCCTAAGGGGGAGGGCTTTGTAAAAACCTCGGCTTAAAAGTTCACGTAATAAAGTTGATAAAGGTAAAGATAAGGCTAAGGTAATGGGACATTATTCCAAGCTGAATGTTGGGAAAAACATCCTAGTGGGTGTTCATTTGTTTTATTATGGCTAAGGGAAATTGACAAAGGAATTGAAAAGGAAAAGAGACATTAATTGGTATTTTATTTATGCAAATAATGGAAAATAGGAGAAAAGGAAAGTGAAAGGTCACAAGTTGCATGTGAGGAGGAAATTGAAGGAAAAATAGAGGAAATTGAAGAAAATAGAAGCCTCATTAATAAAAAGGATTTTGAGGATCAGTTCATGGATTTTATCAATGTGTGAGACTTTGGTCAAATTTAATTTGGAGCTCTCTCTATTCTCTCTCTAATACTCTTGCACACTTAGAGAATTCTTGGAGAATTCTAGCATTGAAGAAAGGAAGGCAAAGGAAGGACAATAAAGCAAAGGGAAGAGAAGATCAAGCAGGGAAATTTATGTCAAGTGACTACAACTAGATTTCTTTGCAGGTATCGAGTTGCATGTATGATTTTCTTCCTAGTTTTGGCATACATGTGTGTATTTGGTTCTCTTGTTGTTATTGGCATGGGTTTTGTCAGGTGTGACAATGGTTTCAACTTTGCCCTGTCATTACCTGATAGCCATAGTGTGATGGAGTTCTCTCTTTGGTTGAGCTTGGATTGTCAGATGGTTTTGGAACCGGGTGAGGTGATCTCATGAAAATTCCAAAGGGCCTAGAAATCCCTTGACTGGTAATGGAGGGATACACGGTAAAGCCTAAAGGTGGAGAAGAGAAAATTGCTCAAGGTATTAGTGAAGAAATATGGAGGCATCCATGCTTATTTAGGGCTTACTGATCCCTTGACTGGTTTTGGAAGGATTGCGTTAAATCCTCGTAATGAATGTTTCTTTGTTTGGGTCTAGGAATCCCTTGACCATTAGTGGAGGGATTGTGGTAAAGCCTGGTTGTATAGGTGAGGGTTTTAAGCCTAGGAGTCCCTTGGCCAGTTTTGGTGGGATTGTCATAAATCCTGAGAAAGCCCTGGTTATTTTGTTGTGAGTCCCACGTTCATGCTTGGAATATGGAACAAGGGTGATTGGTGAAAAGAATGATTTGGTTCAACCTAATCTATGGTCTGGTGGTATGCGGAAGTCCTTGACTTGGTTGGCTTTTGCATTTTTTAATAGGAGCTCTTTTCCTCTTATATTTTTTGAGTATTTATACCTGTTATTATGTGGCTTTAATGGTTTTTCTATCATTGTTATTACTCTCATTGTATGCTCGTTACAAGCATGTTTTTATGACAAGATTTAGTTATGGCTCTCATCATGTTTTGATTGGTAAATGAATGGTTATTGAATGCGTGACATAATGAATGTTATTGCAATTTTTATGAGAGGATATTAGACCTTCTTGAGATTCTCAGATAAGTATCAAACTCTTATGTTCATATATACATTTATAACTTGTAGATTACATGTCTGCCATATGTTTGATTAAATGTTTGTCATGGTTAGGCTTAGTGATGTAAATTCATTGCCATTTATTGTTTTGGAAAGTTTCATAAAGTTCTTAACAGTGATCTGAAGTCTATCCCTGAAAAGGTGGCACATATCTCGTGGTTGCTGGTACAAAACTGGGAATTTGGGACTATAGTCATTGGCTTATGCATGTGTCTTGAGGCCTACAATTGCATGGATGCATGCTTATTCATGTGACTAGGAGTCCAAGTCAGTGAACTAGTAGTCTAGTTCAGGGTTTGGACACCTGGAGTGGTTGTTTAGCTCATATTGGTCCTGTAGCTTCCGAGGGCGGTCAATAAAGTTTCAATTTGTTAATTCCACTTTCTTAATTTTACTTAAGAAGTTGAGTGATGCCATAGTAGCCCTCATCTCATGTTTACCCTCGTAAATTAGTGGAATTGGGTAGATATGAGAGGAGTGGTTACAATATAGCAACTAGTTTCAATTTAAGTATTAGGGGGTTTACGTAGTGCATATCATTTTGGAATTCAATTGTGTTAAGTTAGTCATTCACGTATGACCACTTCCATGAGAGGTAGTCATAATTGACTAATTTTTCATGATTTTTGAATATTTCACTTAGCACTCATTGCATTGGGTGATGCTCACAGGGGTGAAGAAGTGGGATTGAAACTAGTGAAATGAATCACATAGCGTCAATCATCACTTCTGAGGCTTGCACTCAGTAACCAGGACTTCCCGGGAGGTCACCCATCCCAGATCGCCTCTGGCTCAAACGCGCTTAACTGTGGAGTTTTACCCACAATCAAGCCCACTTAGCTTGCTACCCCATTTGCAAAACCTTAGCAACTATTGTGCCTCATGAACCATTCAAGTAGAGATCCCTTCACTCTTTTTGAATTTAAGTATTAGGGGGTTTATGCAGTGCATTATATTAGATATCATTTTGGGATTCAAATGCATTAAGTCATTTATGTATGACCATTTCTATGAGAGGTAGTCGTAACTGACTAATTTCTCATTATTTTTTAATGGCTCACTTAGCACTCATTGCATCGGGTGATGCTCACAGGGGTAAAGAAGTGGGATCAAAACTAGTGAAATGAATCACGTAGCGTGATGATTGACGCTATGTGATTCATGTCACTAGTTTTGATCCCACTTCTTCACCCCTGTGAGCATCACCCGATGCAATGAGTGCTAAGTGAGCCATTCAAAAATAATCAGAAATTAGTCAGTTACGACTACCTCTCATAGAAATGGTCATACGTGAATGACTTACTTAACGCACTTGAATCCCAAAATGATATCTAATAGTTTCAATTTGTCAATTGCATTTTACTTAAGAGATTGAGTGATGTCATAGTAGCACTCATCTCATGTTTACCTTAGTAAATTGGTGAAATTAATAAATATGAAAAAAATAGTTACAATATAACAACTATATATATATATATATATATAGCAGTTGTCTATAATGGGACTTTTTGAAAGCCTTTCCGGTTGGTTTTTCCGGTCAAAATCCGGTAGCAATTTATTGGAATCGCAAGTTTGATAGCTAGTTTCTGCACAATCAAAGCATCCCAAGGGTTTTTCAGGGTGCTGAATCCAAATATAGAGTTAAAAAACCAATTTAACTGCAACAAATCAAGATTTAACCTTGATTTCTTCCGCTGAATTCCGTCAACGAAATCTCCATAAAATCGCATTATAAACAACTCTTATTTATATATATATATATTTTAAATATATATATATAATTTTGGAAACAAATTAATATTATATGTTATATATTTTTCTAAAAACTTTAAAATAAACTATAAAAATACCGTTGAAATAAAAACATTAAATGCATCATTATGAAAAAATATTACCTTGACTGATTTCACTTTTTACTTCAAAGTTTGAAAAAACATGGCCAGGAATAAATCTTTAATTCTAAAATAAACTAAAATTATCAAAATCATTTCCCGAGGGTACATGTGAAATGTAATAATTACAACACACCAATTAACATATTAATGTGAAATGTAATAACTTCTTAACCGGTGAATTTTAATGTATATTATTTCATAGTATTATGATTAGCATTTCACATTATCTGAAGTTTATATATAGTATAATTTAAAATAAAAATTAATAAGTTATAACAAGTATAAATTGAGGAAAAATTTTGTTAGGTAAATGGTTTTAAAATAAGAATTAATAAAGAAAATTGCATGTAAAAATGGAAGATAAAGCTAAATTATTTACATTATCTGAAGTTTATAGATAGTGTAATTTAAAATAAGAATTAATAAATTGTGACAAGTATCAATTAAGGAAAAATCTTGACATGTAAATGATAATTTAAAATAAGAATTAATAAAGAAAATTGCATGCAAGAGTGGAAGATAAAGCTAAATTATTTACATTATGTGAAGTTTATAAATAGTATAATTTAAAATAAGAATTAATAAATTGTAATAAATTCTATTTATAGATTAAGAATCTTCATAATAACATGATAATACATATTTTGATGATAATTATAACTTGATGCTTATAGGTATTTACGAGTCATACTAATTTATAGTTTCAAATTAGTCATTTAATTTATATGACAATGCTAGTTTATAATTCAAAATAAAACCAAATTTGATGTCATGAATTTATATGTCAAAATTAATATAAAATAATAATCAAGAAATAATGTGGGACGTATATACAAAGTAAAGGATGAGATTTATTTCCAAAGTATTTTTATTCCTTTCTTTTAATTAAATATTTTTTATATAAATAAGTGAGTTATGGTTTTTTTTGGGTTGTGGTATTGATAAGTCATGGTATTGGCTTATGGTATTGTAACAAAAACTATTTATAGATTAGGAATTTCCATGATAAAGTGAGAATAAATATTTTGATAGTCATTGTAATTGATGTGGGAAGTATATACAAAGTAAAGGATGAGATTTATTTCCAAAATATTTTTTTTCTTTTCTTTTAATTAAATATTTTTTTATATAAATAAATGAGTTGTGGTTTTTTTTACTTATGGTATTGATAAGTCATCGTATTGGCTTACAGTATTGTATTGGCCTATAGTTTCTAATTAGCCATTTAATTTAGATTACAATGCTCAAATCTGGACTACCAAACTCCTCGGTCACCAATCAAAATGCCTTACCTGACCTCCTCACATAAGCAATTTTAGTTCAAATAAACTCATACATTATAAAATTTACTCCGCATTTTGCTTCAACTAAAATTTTATTTCATTTTATTGGACATGCTTCTACATAATCTCAGTGAACATGGTCAACTAGAGTGCAAAACTCAGAGACAACAACAAATTTACTGATTTTCTCAATCATTTTAATAATGATCCAAAACATATTTATTCTTCCAATTTAACAATATTATTATTCACAGCAATTATTTACAATCCAAAAATTTTTCTCTTACAAAAAAACTTTCACTTCTTTTACCTGCTTTAAGTACATTATTCCAAAATTACAAAAAAAACTCACTTCTTTTACCTGCTTTAAATACATTGTTCCAAGATTACCATCTCCATCTTCTTATATAATAAGAACTTTAAACCAATATTCACTAACCCTAGTTACCCTGAAAAGCAATATTCATTCCTTATACCTGAAACAAAGTGTTTAATGAAAACACCAAAAGTTGTAACAACTGATGCAAAACCCTTTATGTGTGCTATCTGCTTAATAGGTAGTGCACCAGGTCAATAGAACAAGGGATTAATTGGGATTTTACTATGCCTACACTAAATAAATTAAATTAATATCATTTCCACCAAATATAAAAAGGTACTCTCCGACAATTATATGGCATAAATAACTATTGTTACCTTAATGTGGGTAAGAAAGAAACTCCAAACTAACTATGATAATTTATAGAAGCTACATATGGATCTCTACAAAAGATATGGTATTGGCTGAAATGTATGGTATGCGTTGAAATCTCTAGTCTTTGGGATCGACAATGCATTTTCAAGCTCTATTCTTTTATTACACGGATGCAAAATAAAGTAGCAAAGCCTAAGCTAGAAACATAAAATAAATATATGAAACCAGCGGTTGACATGTAGTTTGAAAACTCATGTCCAATAATATTTGTAGCAGAAAATACCTGTTACAACCCATCACTCCAGGCCTGTTAAGAAGTACGATTCATTGCATTTAAAACATGTCATAAATAGCACTAAAAAGCATTTAAAATTTACCAAACAGCCCATTTATGGGTGTTATTAAATCATTACGAAATTTAATGGTTTTTTGGAACAAAGATGTAAGAAGCATACGATAAGCTAAATGTAATAACCCAAATGTATGTGACAGATTGAGAAAGATTATAATTTAGGAAGAAGTTCAATTGAACAACATGATTGGAAAAAAGTCAAATCCTGGAGGCCGGAAAGAATGAAAAACTAGAGGGCTATTGATATGTACAGTTAGATGAGGCCCCTAGTTTCTGACAGTAGAAAATCAATTGAAATCGAGTCAATTTTTTGTGATATTTGAACATATTTTTGTGACCATTTTGAGATAGATTGTATAAACATTTTAATTACAACTATTGAAGGGAAAAAATAGAAAACAACTAAAGATGACACGATTTTTCTCCAAAAGAAGTAGTTGGATGCACATATTTGATCACAGGGTATGAGAAAAAAATGAAAAAATACATAATAATATTAATAATAATAATAAAAAATGCAGCGATATCACGATGAACAATTTTGTTCAAGTGCAGGTAATGCAAGCCCTTGAGCATCTCCCTGGCAACCTCTGCCAAATAGTGTTCTTGGATTTTCTTGTGGGCTTGAAGAACTTGCGCAAGGGTACCATCGTCTATGTACTCCAATGCAAAAGAGATCTCTCCTCCTCAATCAAATATGCCATAACACTGCACAATTTGTGGAGAATTCGCCCTTCAGAGAATCTCCATTTCCCTCATTATTTGCTTTCGGTACTTAGTGGCTTGCCTTTGCAAATTGTTATAATAAGTGGGAACGGTAATGACAGCTTTATTCACTTGACAACCCAGGTATGCTTGGGCGATTTCTTTCATGTTAAGCAATACCATTGAAGAGATTTCCTCGGCCACAAAGGTTTTCTCTTCTCCCTTAAAAGTTACTTGGATCAAGGGCTTATCATTGGATTCACAAACAATAGAAAAGGGCCAAAAGCCTCTTATCAGCTTGGACAGAGGAACCAGAGAAACGCTTGTCAATCAACCTCTTGGCATCAAAAACAATGTTGGCAGGGTTGAAAGCGACTTGATTCTTGGCAGGCTCTCCGATGAGGCATTCATTTTTTGTGAAGGCAACCGTGGAAGGAGTAATCTGATTACCCTGATCATTAGGAATGATATCCACTCTGTCATGATAACCATCCCAAACACCCGCACAGTTGTAAGTGGTTCCAAGATCGATGTCAATAGCCTTACCATTGGGATTAGGAGGGAAAACCATGGATGGATATTCTAATCATTTAACAAGATTGAATGTAACTTATTCTCCAGCAGCATAATGTTGGCATTATGATTCTGGTTTGGCTCTATGGTATAGGTGTTGTACTTGATGGCAACTCTCTCTTGTGACAGATCTCAGTTCAGGCACTCAAAATCATGGAAATTAAGATACCCGCAGGTAATCCTAGAAGAAGCTGCGGACCCGCAGGTACGCCGACCAAGGAGTGCGTACATGCATGCAAGTGATACGTTCAGAAGGTGCGGACCCCAGTTTCACTCTCTCCAATGCAGAAAAGCGCGTGCACGTGGGAATCTTTATGAATAATTCATGGTATTTAGCCCGACATATTTGATCCTATGGTTTTGGTTCGTGGTTTTTCATCTACAAATATTGATCCAAGGTATTGGGTTCATGGTATTGTGTTATTATGGTTTTGGACCGTGGTTTTGTGAAAGGCTTGCCTATAAAAAGGAAAGGAGATCTCTTGGCCAGAAACTGGTGAAAATTTGAAGACCTTAAGATCTGAAATTTTGGGTGATTGAGTTTAAAAGCTAGATCTAAATCAAGGAGAAAACTTAAGGCAAATCTATTGATAAGTCGTGATCTCTCGGGCGCATGAGCAGATCTGTGGATCTGACTGATTGTGACACATTGGAGGACTGTTAATTTGGCCCTAATCAGAAGTCCGCAGGCGATCCGAAGGTGCAGTGCGGGGGTACGCAGCGCAGCAAAAGGTACAATGCGGGGGTATGCAGAGCAGCAAAAGGCGCAATGCGAGGTACGCAGAAGAGGAGAAAGCGCAGTGCGGGGGGCATGCAGCGCAGAAGAAGGCACAGTGCGGGGTACATAGCACAGAGGAAGGCACAGTGCGGAGGTATGCTGTTAGTCAGACAGTGAAGGTGCAGATCTGAGCAGAAGTACGCAGAGAAGAAGAACGACCAGTGCCGATCTGCGCAGTTTAGTCTCAGAAGAGCTGCGGATATTCGCAAGCCCCTCTTGGTGAAGTTGCAGACTTATCTTGAAACATTTGTTGACTGTCTTTTATCTATTGCAGCAGAGATCTGGGTTTAGATTTCTGGTATTACTTTTTTGTTTACAGCATTCTGAAGAGTTGGGTGATTCATTGCTTGATTGTATAAGGAGATTGGGTGATTTGCATGTTCTTGATGATTATTTGATCTTCTTGGATCTAGTTTGAAAATTCATGAAACGTGGTCCTTTAAGAAGTAAAAGAGCTAAG
>APFE030801396.1:3231-17083 GCA_000404065.3 Pinus taeda
GCAAAGGGAAGGGCAATCAACCGACCTCCTCTTCAGATGATGTGCACACTCACAATCACTAAGGAGGCAAATACAGAAATAGTTCAAGTTAGATTTAATTTTTAGAAATAATTTGCTTTTAATCAGAGGGACGGTCATTTGAAAACCGGATCCCAAATTTATGTAATCAAGTTAATTAGTTAGCAGTATTTAAACCCTTCTCATGCATTTAGATAAGGGTCCAGAGATTTGTCAAAAACTCGTCCTCAAAACATGCACTTTTACGCCCTCAGAGGTGGTTTTGATGAATGGATGGATCAAGGTTTATTAATGTTTGTGTCTGATATCTGCTACTGATGTTGCACTTCTGTACTCTTGGTAGACGTTAGAACAAGGAGAGATAAATCATTGTTGCTTGAACCTTATGAGTGGAACCAGTCATAAATGGTACTTCTATCTCTTGACTATTTCTGCTTATGTTCTTTAAGCGATTTATAGTTCAGTTGTTTATATGTCATTATATGAATGTATGGGTTATCATTTGGAACTTTTGTACGGTGGAGTCATATTGTTTGTATCTGACATATAAGTAACTTATTATGCGATATGTTGCTCATAACTGTTTTGCCTAACTTCTTATGCAAAATAATTTATCTTTAATGATTTCTGTTCTTATGATAGCTGAATGATCTTTATTATCAGTTATTATTCGAAATCTTTTTTAGATCGCGTAATAGAAAGATATACACCCCGGGTTAGTGTAGATTAGATGTATTGCTTCTTATTAGACTACAATAGCATAGTGTTAGTTTAAAGAGTCTAAATTAGATTTTCTTTAAATTCCCCTTAGATCAGCATAGTCCAAACTCTACATACACACACACACACCCAAGGTCGGGAAACTGGTCCCGTCATCCCCAGTCGGACCCGCTATACCAAACGGATAAGGAGCTGCCCCCAAGGTCCGGACCGGGTGGGTACCCCCCTTGTTGTCAACCCGATTTTCGGGGCTTCAACAGGTCCCAGAGCAGAGTTCCTATTTGTGTGTCAAGCTCATTAAAAAATGAAAAAGGTTTACCATAGCAGAGTTCTTATTCTTATGTCAAGCTCCTTAAAAAATGAAACAAGGTTCCCAGAGTAGATTTCCTTTTCCTGTGTCAAGCTCCTTGAAATATGGAACAAGGAGCTGAAGAAAATTTCATTTTCTTATGTCAATCTCGTTAGAAAATGAAATAAGATCCCAGAGAAAAATTCATTTTCTTGTATGAAGCTCGTAAAAAAAATGAAACAAGGTCCCATGAGCATAGTTCTTTTCCTGTGTCAAGCTCATTAAAAAATGAAACGAATTCCCTTCCAATTCGAGTCTTTGATTAGATCTCGTAAATTTTCAGTCGAGTCTTTCACTTGATCATGTAAATGAACCTTCATTCCATCCACTTGTTAGTACCCAGTAGTCTACTTAGGTGCATGAAATGAATATTGGGGGGCATGTACCTTGAATTGGGTCAATATGATGGGGGCATGCAACTTATTCCAATCATATTTTTTCCTCTGTTTCAAGCTTATGTGAAAATGAAACCAATTTCGAGCATATTTTACCTTGTTTCAAACTTTTGTAAAAATGAAACCATTCCCATTTTATCCCTCGTGATTGCAATTTTTATCATCCTATTTTTTTCCAGATGAGCCTTGGCCTTTTCATTCCATCATCACCATTTGCTTGGTTGATCATACACTTTCACTTGGTTGTTTACCCTTTCCTGAGGAACTGTTGTGATGAGTGGTCTTATTAGCCAACCTCTGGACCTTTTATGTGTTTTGGGAACTTCCATCATCACCGAAACTAGTTGCTACCATTTATACCATTCGTTCCTCTGGGAGGATTTCTCTTTTAACTCTTTTCAGACTCTAAAAATATGAAAATATTGTCGAGAACTTCTCTTTTTGAACTTGTAAAAGTAAATGAAAAGACATCTTCTTTGTATAAGTTTAACACTTTTCCAAACTGAGATAGGCTAATTACGAAAAGTCGAAGTTGGCTAAGAGGTTCTCTTGGGTATTGTTTTCTACCTTTTTAGGCTTAAGGGACTACCTACGAAAAGGGAAATTTGGAGTTATATTTTCCGCGTCTTTTTCAAACTCTTTAAACAGGAAAAAGATGTCGATTTTTACCCTCACTGTACTCATTAAAACATAAAACAACGATGGACTCATCAATCATGACGGGGCCAAACCACTCCTTCTCTGGGTTTGTTAAATATTCTTAGAAGGATTCATCTAAAGTATGGACTTACAGATAAAGCATATTTTATGCTCAAGCTTGTTAGAAAATAAAGAGGTACTCACCAGTATGGTTGGGAAATTTGGGAAAACAAGGTATTCCATTTTGCTGGTGGAAGTGAGTCACTCTTGAACATAACACTCTTCCTCTTCATCTTCGTGGTTGATGGGTTGCGTAATCTTCTTGTCTTTTGGTTATCATACGATTTTCAGAGCCTCCATTTAGCTTTTGGGTCAATTCTTCCAACTCTATTCAGTTTCACTAATGTGTCCAAGAGACATTATTAAGTTGATCACTGCTACAATAATCTTAAGCCTTCATTTCATGTGTTCCTTTCTTAGTGTAGTTTTATGTCAACATCATTCTAATCATTTTGTCTCAATCATGATACCTGTTTTGTGTTGTTGATGGGGGATACATCAAGGCCCTCCTGTGATGCATTGCTTCCTATCACATCAACACATTATCAAGGAAGTTGACTTGAAAACACACCTTTGGTACCTTGGTGCTTGCATACATCAATGGCAATTTTCCTCGCTCTCGGCGACACCTTCACAACAATGTCCTTCGACCAAAATATTATGTGTGGTGTTCGACATCAAATCATTTATTCACACCATATAGATTATGCTTGAGTACCTTGAAATCGATTAAAATCATTGCTGGTTTCTTTCGCATTTTTTAATGATTTAATCATTGGACGGTAACCAAATGGTGTCTACCATGTTCAACTTCAGTTCATTGATTCACATGGTTAGACTCATACATTGATTGTTCGTGTGAACGAGATAGAAGACCCTAGATATAGTTTCATCCATCCAGGTTGCGATTTCAAGAGTTATACAAAGATCACAATGTATGATGGTCATGATCATATAGACATTCATCCAGTCATGGGTCCACCAGTTGCATATGTGGATGCTTCTTTTGATCATTATACATGTTATGTTAGATTATGAGCTGAGTATGGGTATGCCTCCCTTAATGAACAAAGATGTAATATTTTAAATGTATTGTAACATATGAAGCTCGTCATATGTCCTTGATCTTGACTTGTCACAAGGTAAAGCACTTCAACCATTAGTCATCATCTTCGAGTTTGTGCTTTAGGGGGCATTTTATTATAAGCCATTTTTTCACATCCAATCAGTAAGCCTCCTAATGGGATCAATCAACATGTTATGCCCCCTTGTCACCATATTTCATAAAACCCTAAGCATGTTCCCTTCATCCCCCCGAATTTCAGCCCTAAACTAGATCATTTGTGCCAGTTTTAGGACCGACGCTCCTTGTATGCCTACGGGGTGCAATAACTTGCATGTTTCTCCATTGTGGCCTGTTTTGGGCACCAACAGGTGGCTCCGTTTTTCACTTATGTTGTTTCTAGAAATCTGGGAGAATCATTAGAATTATGGAAGCTTCCACTTCTAGGATTTTCCAGATGTTTTTTCTATTACATACCTTTGATAAAAAACTCAGATCCTATCCTCCCATACTTTGGAGTTTTCACCAGTTATCCATTGATCCTATCTGTCCATCAAAAGTGGATCTCAGACCCTAGATTGGTAATTGGATAAAAACTCCCAACTTACCCTACTTCTCCATATATTCCCAACCTTCTATATGGTTGGGGGTTTGCATTTGGAGAGTGAGTTTTCCCTTATGCTGTTGTAGTGAGTGGTCATCATATCATGCATTTAGGGTGATTCAAGGTCCATATTGTGACAAGGAATGGATAAGTCAAAAACTTGGAGAGGATCTTATACAAGGTCAACTGCGACTTATGATTGTAATCTCCTTCCATTTATATTAATAAAAATAATTCATTATTTTCCTATATGTGATGTTATTATTTCGTGTATTTCAATACCATGTTGATCTATTAAATGAATTACTTAGATGATATTGCATAGATCTCGTAGTTTTTTGGCTTGTGTTATCTGACTTTGCAGGTTCTAATTTTGGCATTCTAATCTAGAATTGGAGCTTCCAAGCTAAATAAGCAGTGAAGTGTGTGAAGGATTCTAGGTAGGCCTCACTCTGTCGTCTATTTACTGTAAGGAAAAGAATTATGTTCCTTGTCTCTTTGTTTTTCTAGGTTAGCCACCAACCTAGGGGAGATACTTTTGTCCACAATCATAAACATCATATAACACATATTAAAATAAAATACATATTATACATATTTAAGCCCAGGTGGTAAAAATTTCTCAAACTTTGAATAAGCATATGTTTCAAACCGTAATTCCAAACACATCAAAATTATAGCCATTGGGAAGATGGTGAGAAACTGCACATAATGAAGTGATTAGAGAAGAAAACTGAGAAGAATCAAAACCCCACAAAAATAATGAAATCGAAGTATGAAAGGATTAAAAGGACCAAAGTTTACATAGAGGGTCCCCATTATTATTATTCAAGTAAAACATAAAAATTGGGGGCTATTGTTTTGCCACAACAATGGTGATACATAAGGAAGAACCAATTATCTTTAGTTAAAATAATAGGATGAAATTTACCAAAATATTGAAAAGATATAAAATTTTCCCATACACAATGCCAATATTCAAAAGTTTCCACATAAGACAGAATCAAGGTAAATAGACTCTAAAAGATGAAAGTACTTGAATGTTCCAATCTCAAGACAATGAATCCAAATATAGGAAATACCTTTTAATTTTTTAATTTTATATCTACTATTGGATAGAAAAGGTTTAACCATGGGGTTTTATATTAGCATACATCTATTGAGTATATATTACCTCTCTTTCCTGACATTTCTTCGCCGTTAGTGAGCATCCATAGCCCTAATGAAGGTGTCTCGGTACCATACAATCATGGTCCTGTTGCCAACTAGTTTCATACTTCCAGTGTAACCATTTAAGAACTTTATTTTTTTCATAAATGTACACATCAAATATCAGTAACCAAAGCACGAATATAATTAATACAACAAAAGTAATCTGGAATGAAATATGTAAATCTATTGCTAGCTTATTTCTAAAAAGAATCTTATTCAGAATAAATATTTCCTCTTGAAGATTTCCCTAAAGCCAAATTATATTTATTAGATCATTAAAACATGGACGAATATCAATTAATGGTTGAAGTGGATTTAAGAGGAGAAACGATAACATGATAAGCTCAAATGATGCATTTTTAACTGTTGGGCCTGCATAACACAGTTAGCATGATAGGTCTCTATAATACTAGTGTAGCTCCCTTATTGTTATTATTGTGCCAACAATGTAAACTTTGAAACGGGAACTATAATCTCAAAACAAGAACTCTAGCCAAAAAACCCCCAAAAAAAATGAAAACCAGTGCTAAAAACGAAAAGTGTGTATACCCGAGCAATGGTTTTTTTAGGGTTGATTTTTAACATATTTAAAAAGGAACAGTAAAACCAATTTTTTTGGTAGAAAATAATTGTTTTTGATGAAAAAACAAACTAATATTTTTGGTAGAATAACATTTTTCTTTCTCAAGTATAATTTCAACATTTTTCAGTAATGGTGATAATGATAAAGTAATGGGATCAAAAACACATTGAAATTCCATCAATTTTCATCCACGTTGTTAAAAATATAATAAAATGACACTGGAGATCGCTAAAATTCTAATTGTTTTCAACCATAACATTAAAGATAAAAGAAAAATAAAAAAATTGGAATATTTTCAATTAAAAAACTCCAAGTTTTCAACACATTTATACCATGAAATTATGAACAAATTACATGACTAAATGAATCAAAATGTCAATACTTGTAGATTGAATGAAACATAACTTATATCTCTAAGTTATTATTGCATTGCAGATATTCTAAAAAATAAAAATAATCATAATTAAAACATATAATCCAGAAAACATAAAAATAACTCATACCTTCATTTAACACCATATGGAAATCAAAATTTTTATTTCAACATACAATGCAAACATCAGTTATATAAATTGTCTCAGACAATTATTCAAAATCACTCATATTTTCTTGCACACCATTAGAATTCACATCTTCAGATGAATGATTGGATGGAGATGAAGCTATTCAATATTCTTCTCTTTCATCAACTAGTACCCCATTTGAGTCCACATGCATGCCCACCATTTCAGGTTTCAAAATTCTTCTGGATTTACAACTGGTTTCAGTCAACTCTCATCTCAACATTGTTTCTTCTGGTAACAACCTCTTTAGAATCTCTATTGTCTTGAAGTGACGAGTTCCTCTCTTTTTTAAATTGAATTAATAAACAAGTATGTCAACATCCTCCAATTTTAAGAGGTCTATGTAGCGACGATTTATATTTCTACCATTTCTTTTTCTCTTTCAGTCAATTTTTATATCAACTACCATATCTACCTTCTACACACCATTAAATGGGTGTGTATTTGTGGCATACCAATGTACTTCAACACCTGCAACATCTTCATTTTATGTAATGACCTTTATAACCTTAGCAACCCAGAATGGATAGTCATTGGAATCTCCACCTGCTAGCATTGCGATCATGCAACCCTCCTTAATATCATGTATTGAACCCTTGTAAAGGTCTTCCATGGCTTCACGTTGTGTACGAGATCTTTTGGAACCAATATACATTTCTCTTTCCTCTACCTATGAATAATTAATAATACCTTGATATTGTTGTTGTTCAACAATGTTTCTGTCCTCATGTTCATTTGACACATTTTGTGGCCAAATAAATGGAGTTTTCAAAGGTAGATCTTCATTTGTTGTTCTTGAAATGATATCACTTTGATTATTGAAAAAATACTCCCACCAAACTGAATCAGAAATATCAAAGTAATCATATGTATATCTAATAAAAATTTTAATTTCTTCCAGGTAATCAGAGTAATTTATATCTCTATTCTTCGTACATGCATTATGAAATTCAGAAACTGATTGTAATAACAATATATTTGATGCAAATATTGGATGATCTAGAATCAACTTAAAGAATGAAAAACCTGATGATGACGCGCATTCCACAGTAGTTGAATACTTCTTTCCCCATATTAGTGTTTTCCCATCAATTTTTTTGATATAAAATTGATGTTGGAAGCTAATGTCATTAAGTTGTTCAATGCATTTCGCCTCACCATGCAATCCCAAAATAAACCTTCACATGTCGATAGTTTCTTCTAACACATCAAAAATAGGCTCTAGCACGTATGATTTCTTAATACATTCAATTAATGATGGAAAGATCCCAAATTCCTTCCTCCTCAATGTGACTGAAAAACAATTGAACATCTGATCAATATGGTCATGAGTGTGCCCAAGAAAAAAGAAACCAACCTTTAGCTTTTGAAAAATTCTCAATTCAACAAAGATGTTTAGATATCCAAAAACAATCTGATTTTTGTTTTCACGACAAGAATTGTCCAATTGTAGATACAAAACTTCAGGAAGATTACTAGACCAATGAGAAAGCACATAATGAATTATGGTTGCTGTTAGATTTGCAACATTATGAATATTTGGAGTTGTGAAGTATACCCTTGGCAACATTTTCCCATTGAATACATACAACCAACCAAGTGATATTGAATAGAATTTTCCTCCTGTAAATTTTTGGGTGTGCTAACAAAATGTGGTAGAAGTGTTTTCTTCCAGTCCATGCCACCAATTATGAAACCCAAATATTTATTTGGATGATCATAACACTTCTTTCGATGCTTGTACAAATTTTTCCTTTCACGTGTTTGTTGTTCGTGATGCTCTTGAAGCTCTTTGACAATGGAATCTACACAACATAAAAAAAATTCATTAATAAATATGTTTTCATAGTTGACGACTATACAATTTTAAAAATTAATGTTATGAGTGTTTACCTCTTTCTACCCCTTCACATTTATCCATTTTTTATTTAAGAGAAGCACATATACTATAAATCCCCATCCATTTCTTCTTAGGAATACAGACATTGTTGAATTATTTATTCCGTATCTTCACAAAATATTGAAATGTAATAAATCAACCATCTCCTTCAACACCTTTTACATATTCTTCGTATAAGTTATAGATTTCTCGTCTTGAGAAATTATCTAGAATATGTATTGTCTCTCTATTGGGAATACACTCTCCATGCTTTGAAATAAGTCTTTCATCCATAACATTGCAGTATTTGATAATGACCCAAACTATCGTTTATGATATAATTCTGAATAAAATGTGGGATCCTTTTCCAAATATTCTTGGATTCTTGACAGATGAAAATTACCCATTGAATGAAACAATTTGAAAGCCTTTCTATTGATAAATAAATACCCAATATGATAATCATAGCTTGACAATGTAGATTGCATGCACCCCACTAAATATGATTTTTTCATGCTTTTATTCATTGGAAATATCTCTTCCTTTATCCAACAAAAAATTGAAATCCATATGTTTCAAGCAATATTTTTGACAAGATTCACTTGAAATGAGAGCACTGATAGAAATTCTTCTCGTGACATATTCTGCTCTACCCCTTGTATAACTAGAACATTTTGGATTGATACGAAAAGGTCTACTCCTACTCCTTGATAGAATATTTGTTGGAAACATCTCCATCATTGTATCATCATCTGTATAAACATTTTCATCATCATTGTGAGGAATATTATCCTCACTATGACCATCTCTACTTTTGAAATATTGACTTGGAGGATATTATTCATCTTGCCCTTCTTTAGTGCTACCCTCATAGTCCTTAGAATTAGGACTAAGTGGAAAATTTTACTTGATGTTTATTGGATATTATTCATCATGTTCATTTTCAGTGCTATTCTCATAGTCCATAGGATTAGGACTACATCGAAAATGTGACTCTTTACTTATTGGAAATTCTTCATCCTTCCCTTCATCACTTCTTCTCTCATAGTCCTTAGGATTAGGACTAAGTGGTTCATCCTTCCCTTCGTCACTGCTTCTCTCATAGTCCATAGGATTAGGACTAAGTGGAAACCATGACCCTTTATTTATTTGAAATTATTCATCCTGCCTTTCATCAGTGATGCACTCATAGTCCTTAGGATTAGGACTAAGTGGAAGATTTGACTCTCTATTCACAGTGGAATAATTTCCATTATATTCATCAATATCAATAGAGTTGTTATGAGATGAAGATGTTGATGCTTCAAAAAGAAAAACATCACTATCAGAAGAATCCATGCCTTTCAAATAGAAGTGGTTGAATGATAAAAATGCACTCTCTCATGAGGATAATATACAACTTAAATAATGAAAATTTCCCTCCAAAGTTTCCCTCTAAAATTTTGTCACCGAAAATTTTCCCTCCAAATTTTTTTTTTCATGTATTTCCCTCCAAAATTTTCTTCTACAATTTATTGAAAAATTAGAACTAAAACTTTCTTAGGAAATTAATCTTTTAAACTAAATCTTTAAAATCATAAACTAAATCGTTTACTTAAATTAATTTTTTACTTAAATTATATATAATTCACTAGACAATTGAATGTTTCTTTTAATTTTTATTATATCTTCTATCACACGCTTAAAATATTTTTCTATATCACCATAACATGATCTATATGTTCATTTTTTATAAAAAAATAATTAATACCACATTCACCATGCGGTAAAACAATTCCATAATGTTCGCTTTATTATAATTTACTATATCGCCATAATAAGATTTATATGTTAAAGTTTCTATAAAAACAAATTAATACCAAATTCACCGTGTATTTAGACAATTCTGTAATTTCCACTATATCATTTTTTCATTATCACTATTCCTCACATCACATCAAGGCTTTTCAAGGTTCATTAAAAGACTTGGAATGATTTTGTGGAGAAACTACATTGTTATCAACAACAAATTCAACAAAACATTATCACATTTGAAATGTTAGTTTCTCTTTTGTTGTGTGCAAGTCTTAAATTACCATAGGTTTACTAGTAGTTATGTGTCAGTTGGGTTGTTATCTTCATCTAAATACTCGACCAAAGCGTATTCTAGTAAAATAATATTTAACTTTTTATTAATGAAATTTAGATATTTTTCAGAAATTAAAAATTTAGATGATTTAGGCTTACCCAACAACCTTATGGCAGAGAGAAGGCCACTATATCTGCTATGGGTGTGTTGGGCCCAGTCGTGCCCACTGGAAGCACCCGCTCTCATAGCGTAGCGTGCTCATGGGGATGGAGGCTCGATTCAAAATCGGGCCTCCACCCCCATGAGCCAAGTGAGTTTTCCAACCTCACGAGCCCATTGGGCCTCAAGTGTAGGGTGAAAGGGGCTCGGTGCAGCCCCCTCTCACCCCTCCTAGAGGCCCAATTATCAGAATCAGGACTGCACCCCCACAGGCCCGTTGGGCCGCATGGGTGGGGCGAGAGGTGGCTGCACTTTTCCCAACACCTCATAAAGTCCACTATCATTAGGGATATCAAAATATAGATATATCTGCAGACGTTGTTCATCTTTTCTATCTTTCGCATACCATACATTTTCTGTATGCTTCACTTCTTTTGATTTCTTCTAGTAAGAAATAATCTTCTTATCGTTTGATGTGCTTGATAGATTTGTAGTTATTAGCACAGGTTTGGTTCGTTCAACATTGTTTTTTGAGGGTCCACCTTTAGTTTTAGTAGTCTTTGGTCCAGAAAGATTCACAAAAATATTTCTTGATGCCATTTTCCTGCAAAATACACACACACACACACACACACACACACACACACACACATATATATAGATATAAGTCAGTAAATTAAAAGAAAAACAATAGCTTAAATAAACAAACAAAACAAAACAAAATCTAAAAACGATAAATAATCATAAATCATAAATAATTAAAAAAAATTGCCTTGCCACGCCCACGGCCCAACAGACCCATGGGGGTGGAGGCCTAATTCTGAGAATCGGGCCTCCATCCCCAAGGGCCTATTGGGCTACAGGGGTGAAGCGAGAGGGGATGCATGCAACCTCCTTCCACCCCACTCCTGCGGACCAATGGTCCCATGGGAGTGGAGGCCCATTGGATCTTTGGCGGTGGCAGACCATTTTTTTTTTAAAGGTTATGTTTGAAAAATTATCTATGATTTATGACTATTTATCATTTTTAGGTTTTGGTTCATTTTTTTTTTTTGTTTAAGTTATTTCTTTTTTTGTAATTTAGTGATTTACATATATGTGTATTTTTTTGCAGGAAAATGGCATCAAGGAAGCTTTTTGTGAATCTTTCTGGACCAAAGACTACCAAAATTAAAGGTGGATCCTCAAAAAACATTGTTGAATGAACCAAACCTGAGCTAATAACTACAAATCTATCAAGTGCCTCCAATGATAAGAAGATGATTTTTTACTGGAAAAAATCAAAAGAAGTGAAGCATACAGAAAATGTATGGTATGTGAAACATAGAGAAGGAAAATAACATCTACAGATATATCTATATGTTGATATCCATAATGATAGTGGACTTTATGAGGTGCTCATAAAAGTACTAAACATCTATTTGATACTGGACACGGAAGTTGTTTATGTACTTACAAAACTTCCCAAGTCACATGACAAGATTAAATATTAGTTATCATTTTCAATGTATGACACGACAAGATAATCTACAAAGATGTGTAAACAAATCATAAATGAGATTGCACAAGATATGGTAAGTATTTTTATTTATATTTATGTGTTTTTCATTATTGTAACTGTATCATTATATTTTTTTAACTTAGTTTTTATTGCCATATGATATTTTGTTTGACAGAATTTTACTGAAAATATGTCAATTATGTTGGTAGGAATTTATTTCATAGACCAAGATATTATGAATGGTGTAATAAGTTTCTACTCAAGGTCAGAAGAAGATATGGAAAACAAGCAAAAAAAGTAATTCATGATGCTACAAAACTACATCTAAGGGATCAACAAAGAATGTCTATAGTGGATAAATCTAGCAAAGGTAGAGATGTTCCTTTTGAAGATGAGGAAGTTGAAATTGATGCTAAAGAATATGACACCATTACTGAGGATGAGATTAGAAATGATGTTAGAAAGGAGAAGAACCATAAAAGACCATAAGTAAAAATGCCTAGGAATGTCTCTGTTTTAGTTAATGATGAGAATGTCATTTATATAGAAGAAAAGAGGAGGAAGAAAATGAAAGTTGGCCATTCTCAAATAGTCAAGGCCAACAGTGAAGATCCTAGTGAAAATGCGAAAGAAAAAGGGAAACCACTACACCAGGAACTGATTTAGACAATGGCATTATTAAAACAAAACAAAATTTCATTCGACATAACTTGGCAAAGACAAACTTAATTGAGGGTGGTCATACATTTCAGCTTAATGTGAGACAAATCTATAAGCCAAGTGAATAACAATTTAAATATCAAATCAGAAAGCCACACCACCTACATGTTCACAACTCGAAGACGTTGATGAGGTACAATCCATATGCTCATGAGGTTGATTATGTGTTTTTTGTTGATCCAATTTAGGTTCCCAACAAAGAAGCATTTTATAAGTCAAAATGTTTTGAATACAATTATTATGTGCTTGGGGGGAACCATTCTGCAGAAGATCAAAGGAAATTGATGCAGGAATATCCCAATAACTCGTGTTTTGAAACAATGAAATGTATCATTTATGTTGGTTTATTAGATACAGAAGAAAAGTTATTGGCATGGGATCATAATACAAATAATGAGTATAGGATGTCTATGAATTTCATCCAAAGGGTTATATTTATTCATAATGAATTTGCGGAAAAATGTGGTAGTGATAAGATAAATGTTAGTCTAGAATTTCGAAAGGAATGTTCTATGGAAATAGACTATCAAATTGAGGAAAAAATCAATTCAAAAGGCAGAAAAGAACATTATTATATATTCATATGTATTAATAACATTTCCCAATTGGAATTTAGAACTGGAGAGATATGGGAATTGAATAATGAGATTTTTAGCATGTGGGTAAACATTGGCATTAGAAACTGGAAGGTCAAAAAGTCTAAACCATTTACATGTAGCAACACTAAATCAGATCCTGAATGAAGCAACTTCCAGAAGATATGACTATAACACCTTCGAGAACATTACAAATAGTGAAGGATGAAAAACTTGTCAAGGAAATATTGTCTTGTGTGAAGTCAGGGGAATTACCATTGGACGAAATGTGTGAGGAATTTCAAAAGTAAGTTTGTTGAATTAGTTTTACTTATTTCTAGATTGTTATTTTCTTTTAAATATAACATATTGTTCTTTGTAGTATTTGTTATACATATCATTATATTAGCTTATTTTACTTTATCTATTTAGTCACAAATTTTACATGAAAATACAAGAACAAATGGTTAAATTGTTGAATGAAGATAGTTGGGATGATGTTGTACGCAGCTACTTAGATTCAAGTTCTACATCAACACTAAAATATTTTTATCTTGCATTTCAGAAACGTATGTTGATTTATACATTCATTATTATTCATCTATATACTATTTTTATTTTAAAACTTATACATATATTTGCTTATTTCATTAAAGATCAGGAAGGATGCAAATGGAGCACCAAATATTTTTATAAGCTTTATTGAAAAAACTAAGATCGAAAGACTGAAAAAGCAACATCTTA
>APFE030801406.1:7471-25648 GCA_000404065.3 Pinus taeda
CCCATGTGGAATATTCAGTGGATAAGTTCTTCCACTTGATAAGCTACTCTATAATTGATTGATTTTGTAGTTGTCGGGTTCTTGTTTTTGTGACTGCTCTAGGTTCAAATATGATATTGTTTGAACTGGGATCTTCTACAACTTTTGAATGAACATCAAAACTTCTTTCATTGTGATGTTGATATTCTTGTTGTTTCATTCAATTCTGCACCAAAGTGGCGTTATCCTTTAAAAGTTAGAGAACTTGCTGTTGATGCTCGATGTGATCTTTCACTGCTTTAATCTTTTTCTTCTTGATATGTCCTTCTATCTTGAGAGTTTGAGGAGTGGTAATTTCTTCCAATGCATTACAAGATATGGTTGGATTCATTTCTTGATGCTCAATGTGATCTTTCACTTCTTGAACATTTTTCTTCTTGATATGTCCTTCTATCTTGATAGTTTTCGGAGTGGTAATTCTGGCCAATGAATTACAAGATATGTTTGGATTCATTTCTCGATGCTCAATGTGATCTTTCACTTCTTGAACATTTTTCTTCTTGATATGTCCTTCTATCTTATAGTTTGAGGAGTGGTAATTTCGGCCAATGCTTTACAAGATATGGTTGGATTCATTTCTTCTTTCTCTAGGGTTGGTTCCTAGTGTATATCATCTTCTTTTGATGTTTCTTGATCCTTTTCTTCCTCCTCTTCATAATCTATGTAAAATAATTTCTTCTTAGCACACTTATGACCTTTAGTGTATTTTCTATCATAATTGTAACAAAGTTCTTTTTCTCTTTTTTCTTCCAATTGTTCTCGTGTAAACCTTGTAGGTTGTGGAAAGCCAATAGAAAAAACACTTCCATAATTATAGTCGTGAGTGGTGGGATTTCTTGTTTCCATAATTTCACTTTCAATTTTTCTTGCCAACCTGAATTCGTTCTTCAATGAATCATGTACCCAAAGATGAACCTCATGTTGAATGTTATCCTTTAAATTCCGTATGAAGTCATTAATCCTTCGCTTCTCTAGAATATCATTCAACCTTATATTCAATTTTTGAAAGTCCTCAATGTGCTCTGCCATTGAACCCTTTTGTTTGAGATTTATCAATTGGCTAAAGAAGGTGTTTCTCTTTGTATCCTCATAATGTGTTATCATTTCCTCCATGAAAATTGACCACGTGAAAAGTGGTTTACAAGAAAAAATCCCTTCATACCATTAAAATTGATCCGATTATAAATATAAAGATGAAATATGTACGTTTTGTAACAATTACACCTCATGTAGATCAAAATATTGTTCCATCTATAGTATCCAATTTAACAAATCCTTGCCATAAAACTTCCTCATATCGTCTTTTCTTGATTTTAGGATCTCGATCTTGAAACGACTATCTCTGTAATTTCATATCTGCAAGTTCTAAAATTACGTCTTGTAGTAGCCCTCTAAGTCCTCTTTCTAACCCCACAATTTTGATCAATATTGGATTTTTCAAGGAGTTATGCTAAATCTCCCACGATGACCTGATTATAGTATGGTTCGGTAGAGGGAAATTGTACGAAGTTCATGTGTCACTGTTTCAACCTTACAACCTGAAACCAACACACAAAAAACTATAGTCCGTCCTCTTTCTGTAACTTCTTATGAAATTTAAATTTGATGCTCAAAGAGAAAGTTATGACGATTTTCACAAGGTCAACTATTTGGGATGTAATTCGGGAGCCTACATAAACCCTAAATGTCTTGGATTGTATCTCCAAAAATATAGGAAAAGAAGATCTAAAATTTGGACTCGTGCTTCACCAAGTTTTTGGCTCAAATGGGTTTTAATTTCAAAGTCTGCAACTTTGTAGAAAAACAATTATAGTGAAAATTCCATGATGACCTGTTTGCAATGGAATTCTGGAGCTTGCCAAAACCCTAACATCCTCAGATCATATCTCTGAAAATATAGTGAGACAAGACTTGAAATTTGGATCTGATGTTCAGTGCGATTTTGTCTCAAATGGGTTCTTTTCTTATCTTCTGAAATTTCACAGAAAAGACGTTATGGCGAAACTTCCACGATGACATATTTGGAGCAGCAAAACCCTGGAATCCAAAGCTCTCATACCAAATGTTATGAAACTAGATCAAAAAAAGATAGAAAAGATAGATAAATGCCTTCAAAATAAGACTCTTTGAGGGGGCAATTTCCTTTACATTACACAAATGAACTATTCTTGGATGATACAAATAAAAAGACCTCCTTTCTATATATAGGAGACTAATGGGTCATAATATAATCAGAACCGAGATAACAATAATAATGTAATGGCACAATAACAACAATAGTGGGCTTTTATGGGGCACAATATTAACAATATGGGGACTACATGGGCACAAAAATATAATAAGGGGGTTGTACTAATAACAATAAGGGGTTACACTTGTAGTATAGGGACCTAACACAATGTATATCCAACAAACTTATGATTCAGTTAATTCGTCATATGTTGATCTTTAATTAGTGAATCAATGTTCATTAACCATATAAGTAGTAACCATGTGTAGTAATAATAGAATAAAACATCACACATAAGAAACACACATGAACACCAAGATTTAAGGTGGAAACCCAATGTAAGACAAAACCACCTATTGTTCTCTTCTTTTAATATAAGAAAAACCTGTTTACAATCTTGTACTGGTGCAGACTCATACCAGTACATAGACACCCACCTGCAGAAGGCTACAACCTTCTCTTGTTCTCCAACTTCTACTGGAAGGGAGCTATAACCCACTAGTTCTTATACTAGCTGATCTGTTTACTAGTACGTATGCGTCGGCCTACAAAAGGCTCCAACCTTCACTCATTTTTCAGCTACTACTAGAAGGGAGCTCCAACCTCGTGGCTCTTGTACTGGCCAATATGTTTACTAGTATGTAGGCATAGACCTACAGAAGGCTAGAACCTTTTGTCTTCCTCTAGGAACCACGTTTCATAAATTTTCAGACTGGATACTCCTGGTATATAACAACACAATATGTAGGCCATGTTTCATCAATTTTTCACACTAGACCCATTAGCAACATTGAAGCTCAACATCAACCACCATTGCAATACAACCAATCATTGAAAACCCATCATCACTAAAGCAAATCACAATCAATCAATCTAAACAATCAGAAAACTGTCACCAGAACACAGTCACTAGAACACAAAGAAGAACCCATAACTCTGCATCAACAACCAGAATCAGCTGCAACTTCAAACATCATATTTCATAATGTATACACTACATCGATGTGCTGAACCTGTGTGTATGCATGCTTTTATCAAAGCTAACCAACGTATAAATCTACAAATACTAACTTAAAACATCACAACTATTCCAGACTTCAGTCATACCCAAATCAGAATATTTACAGTGTAAATCATGCATTAGCATTCAAATCTAGAGTATCCACAATCGAATCACATAATGATAATTCATTTAAGGTCTTATGATCATGATCCATCATTAGATCTCATCCCTCATCAACCACTAAGGTTCATCCTTAGTTCAGAGCAAGCAAAGCACAAGAAACCCATAACATGCATATTTGCTTTTTATCTCACTCTTCATAAGATATTCATTGCTTGCACTCCTATCCCTTTGATCTTCTCCTTCTTATATAGTTTTAGGCCTTTCCAAATACCTCAGACCAAAACCACTTAGGACCAATACCTCGGACCAAATACCTCAGACCAATAACTTGGACCAAATACCTCAGACAAAATACCTCAGAGTAATACCTTAGACGAAAACCTTGATTTTCCATCCTATATGCACTTTTGCTTTTGTGAAAGTGCATGCATACGTATATGATCCTTTTATTCTGTTAACCCATATGTATATGCTACTTGGACAAAATGAACCAGCTTATACTTCTTAAACCATTTCTAGAGTTTGATATGTAATCCTTTGTTGTTAACCTATTGTATTGTGAACTGTCATCTATGTGAGTTTCCATCAAGGATAACATCTATATCATAATGCCAACAATCTCCCCCTTTGGACTTGATGGCAACCACAACACCAAGATACTCTCCCCCTTTGACATCAAGGGTAAAGGGTGGACCAAGATATTCTCCCTCTTTGATATTCATTATGCTGTCCATGCTCCCCCTGAGTACATGCAGAGTCTGCAAAGATATTTTTCAAAAGAATAACATGACTCTATAACTCAATTAAGTGAGTATGACATCCCTAATACCAATGACTCATAAATAGATCAATCACCCAACCAAGTGGGGATACACCAGATTTGACTCATCCACCCAACCAAGTGGGGATATACCAAATGTTTATACATGACTGAAATAGAAATTATTACATCATCCTCCCCATGCATAGTGGGGTTACAAATTATGTCTTTTCATGACCTTTATATCAAATGATATACATGACATTTATAACAAGGATCAACAATCTAAACAAGACCATGATAATCATCAACAACCATCATACACCATATATGATCTGCACCATCAACCAGCAGCATCAAGATCAACACCCTGTATATGTCCATCATCAAACGAGTCACCTAAATCAAACAACTATGTGGATCAAGCAATATAATTATTGTCATGTACCAAGGTCTTGTAATATAATTCCAACAATGCATTATTAGAAACATATGATCCCCCTAAACCTTTCCCAACTATTCACTATTAGATGTGATCATTGCATTTTTTAGTAAGAATCATCAAGGCATCATCATCAACCATATATACATCAATTCATCAACAACTTATGAGGGCCATGAACACTTCTACATATTATCAGAAGACTGTAATCATCATTAATCAGAAGACAACAAAAATTTGATAATTGACTGAACCATATTAGACCCCTTTTTTGAGTTTGTCCCACTGCTTTTTCCTCAAATCAACATATACTCAATTGTGTAGCTTCGAAATCGCGTATATATGCAACTTGTCTTCATGATAACTGTGTATGAGATTTTGAACACTGAAGTTTCATACTTTCAGCTCCCCCTAAGTCTGTTATGTCTATATACTGTGTTATGCCACATTTTTCTGGCTATACTTCCTTCTTCTTCCATACCTTGGAGTGGGATGATGTTTTCTCCTTTTGGTATGGCGAAATTTGCTCCTGAATTGTTTTGCTATGTGCCCAAACTTGTTACAAGCAAAACATGTTATATGTTCCACATTTCCTCTATAGTAGTCAATGGCTTTGTAACCAAACATATTGCAAGAAAAAAAATATCCCTTAAATTATCTGGAAGTTGGTGATGTTTCTGTGTGACGGTTATTAACTTGAACCATCCTACTTTTGCATTTGGCTACAACGTGTCCAAAATTATGACATACAAAACATTCAACATTATTCATCAGAGGAAATAACTGACTATCACTTCCATAGATAGGAGTAAATGATTTTCTTTGAAGACTTTTTTTCCTTGGTTGTTGATGGGGTTGACCTCTTATCTCCTTGTTGATCATTTCAGATTTTGCATTAGAGTTCCTTGCCTCATCTTGTGAGCTAGGTTCACCTTCAACAGTTTCATGAAAGCCAAGACCAGTTTTGATGGTAGGAGACCTTTGACTACTAAGAATATTATCCAAAATCTTAGTACTGTCTTGAAATCGTAACAATTTAGCATTTTCTTCTAATTTACCTTTTAAGATATTAACCTCAACCTGATATTTCTCTTCCTTTTCCAAATATTTCTTCTTCATGATTTCTTTATCCTTTCTTCCTTCTTCCACTTGTTGCCTTAATTTGAGAATCTCATTTTCTAGTTCTTCATCTTCCTGAGGTAGTTCTTAATTCTGCTTATTTTTAAGATCTTTTAGAGAGAGGATATTATCTTCAAGACTTTCATAGTAACTGGATCTATCTTTAAGTATCTTGATTGTTGTACTCTTTTCATTTACTTCATTTCCTAATGATGTCACTTCATCCTGCAACTTTTCACATTGATCTTCCTTTTTGTTATGTACCTAGGGGGGTAATATGGGGTACCGAGGGAGGTACCCAAGGTAATAATATAATAATGGGATGGGCCATAGTAATAAATAAGGTGGTTAACCCATGTCATGTAAGGGACCACAAGTAGTTAATAATAATGTAATGGGCCCATGGTATTAGTGATGGTATGAGTAAACCATGGTATTGATGCATGGTATTGTATGTATGAGGCCTATATAGAGGCTAGAGACTCCACATGGAGGGATATGAAGAGAAATAGTTTTGTATGAACAAGCATATGGCTTGTGGAGTATCTCTCTTCCTTAAGGAGTGAATGTATGGTGTTGCTACCATAAGGGTTTGATATCAATAAAGAATCATTTCATATTATTTCTGGGTTTATTTGCATTATCTTATACTTTCTTATCAGATCTATAATATTCTTGGGTTAGATCTACAACATGAAGTCATGCAAGGGTTATCCCTTAAATTAAGG
The DNA here is from genome assembly GCA_000404065.3 of Pinus taeda. Taxonomy (NCBI): domain Eukaryota; kingdom Viridiplantae; phylum Streptophyta; class Pinopsida; order Pinales; family Pinaceae; genus Pinus; species Pinus taeda. The sequence goes on from APFE030801406.1 coordinate 13,916, forward strand.
AGATAAGATTGAGTTATATTTGAGTTATAATTAGTTAACTCAGTTTACTGAGTTAAGTCCAGTTAAACTAGTTCCAAACTGTTTGGGGAACTAATAGTGAGTCAACAGTCAGTTGATGCATTAATGCACTCAACTAGTGCTACTCCAGTTAACTAAAGATTCCCTCATCAGAAACTCATGCATGTCTATTCTGAGAAAGACCTAGTTGATATTAATGTTCAAGGATAGTGTACTATCAGTTGCATGTGTTTTCTCATGGAGAAAACTCATGCATGGAGTCAAGCATTCATCCTTGAGGATTGCGCAGCTTTGAAGGCTTGTTTTTCACTTGGTAATAGGCTAATCATCCACAACGCACAACGCAAGGAAATAGGAGCTTGGAGGGCAGAGAGGAAGGCTGGAGAGAAGCCAAGATTTCCTGTGAGCATCTATGAGGATTGTACTGAGAGTTGGCTAGTTGTGAGAGCTAAGGCTTCGTATAATTGCTATGTATTTCAACCATGTATGATAATACAATAGTGTGGGGTTTTTTATTTGAGACTTTTCCCAAAGTATTTTCATGTGTATTGTGCCATTGATTGTTCTTCTTCTGGTTATATTGTTCAGCTCGATCTTTAAGCTTCCGCAAATTGATAGTAGAAGTAGGTTATAGTATTCTTCTTTGATTTATATTGAATTATTGGGTTAACCTATCACAAATTTTCTACAATACACTCCACTTTCGATACCTTCACGTCCATGGGAGAGTATCTCAATGGATTTTGTAGGACGTCTTCCATTGTCAAGGAAAGGTCATGATTACTTATTTGTAGTTGTAGACAGGTTCAACAAGATCTGCATACTAACACCATGTAAAAAGCAAATTATAGTTGAACGAACAATTCATCTTTTCTTCCAAAACATTTGGGTTCATTTGGTCTTCCTACTTCTATTGTAAGTGATCGAGATTCTCGATTTGTTGGGAATTTTTGGTCAGATTTGTGGGACGTGATGGACACAAAGTTGAAGAAGAGCACAACCTTTCATCCACAAACAGATGGACAAACCGAGGTGGTCAACAAAACAATTATTCATCTTCTTAGAGGCTATTGCAACAAACATCCCAAGTTGTGGGACGAATAGTTACATTACATACAACATGCATACATTAGGGCAAAGCATTCTTCCACAAACACATTGCCATTTGAGGCATGTTATGGGTACTTGACAAGATCGCCATTGGACTTCATCTTTGAGAATGATGTCGCCATCAATGGTCATAATGACATCGATAAGGCAAGGAAGTTCATAGAACAAATTCAGTTGATACATCATACAATGCAAGAAAAACTTGAGAAAATTCAAAGTAGCTACAAAGCAAGGCATGACAAACACCAGGTTGATCACAAATTTCAAGTTGGCGACGAAGTTTGGTTATATATTAGCAAAAAGAGACTTCAAGGGGAAGGTAAAAAGCTTAAACCAATCCATTATGGTCCTTTTAAAATTATGGAAAATATTGGTAATAATGCTTTTAAGCTTGCTTTGCCTTCTTATATGAAAATATACTCTGTTGTTAATGTTGAGAATCTGAGATTATTTGAGCCTCCTTTGATTGATGATCAAGGAAAGCATCTTTAACTGCCATCAATAGATGATTTCTAGCCAGAATATCTAGATGAGCTTCAACAATATCTCATACTTGACAGAAGAATCAAAACTTCAAAGAGAGGGGATGTCGAATACCTTAGAGTGGGACTCAAGGAAGAAAAGCCTTCTCAAGCCAAATGGTTGCAAATCGAGAAGGTGAGGGAGATGTACCCTCACCTGCTGAACAATTGATAGTATATTTTGAGGTCCAAAAGGCTTCTATTGGGGAGGAATGATTATGTGCTCAGTATTTAGCTCAAAATTCAAAGTTCTCAAAATGGATCGAAACTTGAACGACCGCGTCTGTCTCAGAAAAATGATCCTAGCTCAACTTCTTTCGCCGAAAGTTGAGTTCGTATGAGAAACTTATCGTGTTTTGATCTCTTTGCTAAACAAGTGAAATTTGCAAAAAAAATGGCTAGTCACTGCACAGTCAGCAGTTCGTACTGATGATGCTTCAGTGACTAGGTAGGGTCAGTGATGATCAACTACGAATCACATATGGACAAGTGGCATCGTTTCATTGGGTTACACAAGTGGTGTGTTGACGCAATCTTATTGGTTTATTTTTGGACCAATGGAAGATTTCCATGTGGCAAGCCTGGAGGCTGCCACATGGCACCTCCCAAAGGCCTAGGCAAGGCTCGACAGTGCAGCAAAATTTTATGGTGGAGGTTGGGGTCAAACCCGCAACCTCCGACATACCATCTGCATGTCTTTACCAACTCCTCTAACAGGTGTTCCTTACCCCATATGTTATCGGCATATATTTGACGTTTAATGGTGTGGGAATAGGGGGTTAGGAGGGCTAGCCCGCACGCCAACCCTCTGCATGTGATCTCAATGTTGCAAACGTTGGCAGTTATGGTTATGTGTAGGAATTTACAGGGTAAGTTCCTCATATAGAACACCAAAGGACACCGCTCACAAACAGGTCACATATCAATACACCAGTATTCTTGACGTGGTTAAAATCCTTAAAGAGGGAAATAGTCCACAGCCTGAGCAAACGCGGTCACTTCAGGCAATTTATTAATAAAAGAAAGAAAATTTACATAAGCTTCTCTCATGAACCGTTAACCTACAAATGACCCTCCATGCTCTTTAAATAGAGATCATGGACCAATTGGGTGTTAAGCCACGGATCAAGCATCGATAATACGGAGGAGAGAATGGACCATTGGATCACTTCATGTCTAGAACATATCGTGACCATCAGATTGCAAGTTACAAAAGTACATAGTAAAGAAACACACTTTACCTAACTCTACACTAGACCAAGTTATATTAACTATTTCCTATGTGTCGGAATATCCAAACATCCCCCCTTAAGAACAACTTGGGATAGGATTGAAGGATGTACAAATATGACACAATAGGAGAAGGACGGAAGCACTAGAACCTATCCCCCCTTAGTGACAACTTTTTGAACTCCAACCATAAATTGAAGTTTAGTAAACTTCGCCTCTGTGAGAGCCTTTGTAAAGATGTCTACAACTTGATCATCTATTAAACAATATTAAACTTCAAGAACATGGTCCTGAATGAGCTTTCTAATGAAGTGCATGGGTAGTTCAATGTGTTTGTTGCGCTGATGTTGGACTGGATCTTTTTATAGTTGAATGGCACTTTGATTATCACACCAAAGTGTAGTCGGATGCTGCTGATGAAAGCCAAACCCTGACAGGATCTGACGAAGCCACAGGGCTTCCTTACTAGCTTCTACAACACCACGATACTCTGCTTCTGCTGAAGAAAGAGAAATGGCACTTTGTTTCTTGCAAGCCCATGTAATAGGTCCTGAACCAAGAGTGAAGACATAACCTGCAGTAGACTTCCGATCATCAGGGTCACCAGCCCAATCGGAATCAGTGAAACCAACCAATAGAGGAGATGCTTCTCCACTGTAATGAATCCCAAACTAAACTGTACCTCGAACATAACGAAGTCTTCTTTTAGTTGCTTTCTAATGACTTTCATGTGGGTTTTGCATAAACCGAGCAATAAGGCCAACAACAACGGAAAGGTCAGGATGAGTATGGGTTAGATACAAAAGTTTCCTACAAGTTAACGGTATAAGGTAGCATCAACTTCAGGGGAAGTACAAGTGATTGAAAGTTTGGCTCCAGACTGAAAGGGAGAAGGGGCTGGCTTATAGTCTTCCACGTGAAAATGGCGTAGAAGATCGCAGGGTTACTTGGACTGGGAAATGGAAATACCTTCCTTGGATGGCAAGACTTGAAGACCAAGAAAATAATTCAAGTGCCCTAAGTCTGTCATTTCAAACTTCTTTTTAAGGCTGGACTTCATGGTGGCCTGGGTGTAGGGAATATAAACAATCTACCAAATCTGGCTACAATTCCTTCTAACTCTGGCCGAATTCCTCTTTTAGCTTCAATTGGTGTATCAGTCATCTACTGTTAGACTGACTGCTTATGGATTTCCCTTCTTCTGGTGCACCACTCCTTTCTCGGAAAATCACCCCAACCCTTGTTAGCGGGAACAAAATCTCACAATAAAGCTTCCTTTTCCTATCGGTACTGTAATTCCATAGGAATTCTGAAATACACTATTAGCAGGGCTTTGAACAGAATTAATGCAATCGTGTATGAAATACATTATTGGCGGCTTCCAATGGCTACAATGCTATTTCACATGAAATTAACTATCGGCTGGGTTTTTACAAAGGGAAGCACAATACACTATTGGCGGAGTCTTTATTCCATAAGGTTGGAATAACTATCGGCGGTCGCTATCGGCGATTCCCCATGGAATGGGACAATATCACAACACTCTGCTACCCCAATGCGATAATACAAGGTACTATCGATAATCTCTGTCGGAAATTCCAATACGCCAAGCTCTCCCTGTTGAAGGCTTGCGATGCGATCAGCCCGTGGACCCGACAGGTTATTAAAACCTTCCTATTATGGTTTCGGATCTGAAACTCCACTTCGGACTTCGACGCTTCTAAAAGCTAGTCTCTCCCCGCTCCAACACTGCGATGCGATAAGGTTGTGGACTCGATAAGGGTATTAACCAAACTTGAACAGGATTTCAAGTCCGAAACTCGATTTCGGCTAAGTTTTTCACGGTTTTACAGTGTAAACCCGAGTTTCTGCCTGTAGAACTCAACGATGCTTATAAGGAAAACAAGGCACGTCGATACATAGGAAAACACTCACCCATACTTTAATCAAAGTATTCATTGGAAAACAAAGGTTGAACCACTTTTATAAGAACTTAGAAGATAACACTGCATAAGGCCAAAATTACACATAAAATACCAGATTAACAGAGAATTGTAAATTCAGATGCATAGAGAAGGTTTTGAAGACCACAATGTCTCCAGGACCAACCAATACAGAGAGTCCCATCATTTTCTTCAGAAAAATAATAGAGCAAGCCCACTCGGTCCTCCTCCATTTACAATAGCATGCCAATTACATATCTACTGGTTCATTTTAGAAACCAGTTACTAAAACATAAACTTAGTTGTTATGACTAACAGTTCTGTGAGACATCCCCCTTGAGAACCTTCATTACAGCTTATCCATGCAACAATGCTTATCCATGCAACAATGCTTATCCATGCAACAACATGATCTTATTCCTAGATTCTATCCCTATCCTAAACTAGAAAAGCATGGAAATTGATGGCTAAAGGACCCCACTCCTCTGCCTGTATATTTTTTTGGATTTTTGGAATAAGTTTGAATATTTTTCCCTCCAAGTCACATGCTCCTGCATCAGACTCCTGAGGACAAAATTCTTCATGTGCTCATGTCCATGAGCTTATCTACAAAACTGCCCAGTTTCTGTAGCATGTCTTCTGTAACCCAAGTAGCTTCAATGGTTGGTTGATCCTTCCATTTTACCAAATACTAGAAGTACTCTCGTCCCCTTGTTTTCTTAAACACCTTCTTGTCCATAATTCTTTATCGCTGTAATTCTTTTGCTGTGGGTAACTATTTTACCCAATCAATCTCTTTGGTCTCTTGATCCTTTTTTGTATCATTTGCAGTTTCACCTTCATACTTGTACAGGTTAGCAACATTGAAAATTGGTGATATTCCAACATCAGGGGGTAATTCAATCTCATAGGCTTTTGAAGAAAATTTCCTCAATACTCTGCATGGTCCAATTTTCTTGAAATTCAATTTGTTATACTCCCTCTTTGGAAACCTTTCCTTTTTGAGGCGTGATAAAACCAAATCTCCAACTTCAAAGTTCACCTCTCTTCTTCTCATGTCTGCTCTGGTTTTGTACTTGATGTTGCTATCCTGCAGCTGTTGTTTCACTTGTTCATGTATTGCTTTCATTTCTGAAGCAAAATCTTCTCCCTCTGCACTTCTCATCTCTTCTTTTCCCAAGTTTCTTAACTCAGATACTCCTCTTGGATTTATTCCATAAACAATATGGAATGGACTATGTCCTATACTCCTGTTAGGTGAGTCATTATATGCATATTCAACTTGTGCCAACACTTGATCCCATTGCTTCGGTTTTTCTACAGTAAGACTCCTTAAAATATTGCCCAAACTCTTGTTCACAACTTCAGTCCATCCACCAGTTTGTGGATGATAGGCACAGCTGAAACTTAGTTTAGTTCCCAACTTCTTCCATAATGTCTTGCAAAAATGTCCAACAAATTTGGAATCCCTGTCTGAGACAATACTCTTAGGCAACCCATGCAATCTTACAATCTCCTTAAAAAACAAACTAGCAATGTGAGAAGCATCACTAGTTTTAAAACATGGAATAAAGTGTACCATTTTTGAAAATCTGTCCACTACAACAAAAATGGAATCATTACCTCTTTGATTCTTTGGTAAGCGCAAAACAAAATCCATACTTACCATATCCCAAGGCCTATTTGAAATTGGTAATGGAACATACAAACCTCTGTTTTGGCTTCTTCCCTTTGCATATTGACAGACTTTGCAAGTTTTGACATACTTCTCCACTTCAGATTTCATTTTCGGCTAGAAATAAAATCTGTCTAATTGCTTATAAGTCTTCTCTACACCAAAATGTCCTGCAAGTCCTCCACTATGTTTCTCTTCGATTAAGTTCTCCCTCATAGAACAATTTGGTATGCAAAGATGATTTTTCTTAAACAACAATCCATTTTGTAAGAAGTAATCCAACCATTTACTCCTATCCACCAAAACAATATTTTTACAAGCTTCAAATGTCTCTTTAAAATCTAGATATGTTTCATACAATTCTTTAAGAAAATCAAAACCCAACACTTGGATTTGAACTTCTTGAAATAATACATTCGTCCTACTTAAGGCATCTGCAACTTTGTTTGCTTGGCCATTTATTTGCTTCAAGACAAAATGGAAACATTGAAGATACTCTACCCATTTGGCATGTTTCTGGTTAAGCTTTGGCTGCTGCATAATATATTGTAGTGCATGGTTATCTCAATAAAGTATGAACTCCTTTGACATTAGATAATGCTTCCATTTCTTCAATGACTGCACAACTGCGTAGAAGTCCTTATCATAAGAAGAATACTTCTTTTTGGAATCATTCAACTTTTCACTAAAATAAGTTATAGGTCTATCTTCCTGACTTAAAACACCTCTAATTGCTTCTCCATTGGCATCACACTTCACTTGGAAAGGTTTACTAAAGTCAGGTAGAACCAAAATAGGCTTTTCAGTGATCTTCTTCTTCAATAGCTGGAAATTATTTTATGCTTCAGCAGTCCATCTGAATGGTTATTTATCCTTCTTTATGGTCTCAATAATAGGTGCATTGATCTTACTAAAATTCTTTATGAATTTTCTATAAAAACTAGCAAGACCATGAAAACTTCTTACCTCAAAGACACTTTAGGTGAAGGCCACTCCATGATTGCCTTGATCTTCTTTGGATCCATCTTCAGTCCTTCAGCATAAATAACAAAACCCAAGTACACGAGCTCCCCTTTCATGAATGAACACTTCTTCAAATTCAACAATAATTTCTCCCGTTGTAGCCTTTGTAAGACATAATTCAGATGTCTCATGTGCTCCTCCTTAGATGTGCTGTAAACTAATATATTGTCCATATATACTATTACAAATTTACCAATGAACTCTTTAAGAACTTCATTCATGAGTCTCATAAACATACTTGGTGCATTTGACAACCCAGAAGGCATTACTTTCCACTCATGCAATCCCTCATTTGTCTTAAAGGCAGTTTTCCACTCATCCCCTTCCTCGGAAAGTACCTCTCCCTCTGGCAGATTGCTTCCTCATGAGTTTTTCTTTAGCTCTCAGTGCCATCTGATAAGCTTCTCCTAATGTTTTAGGAGACAGTATACTTATCTCATCTTGAATGTCCATCCTAAGACCATTCACATATCTAGCCACCTTCTCATATGTATCCTGATTTTCTCCAACTCTTATGCTTACCTTGTAGAATTCCTCTGTGTATTCTTTCACTGTCAAAGACCTATGTCTAAGATTCTTCATTTGTTTGAACAAGGTTTGCCGATAATTTCTTGGTAGAAACTTACCTCTTAGCTTTGCTACCATCCTACTCCAATTTTTGATTGGTTGCTTGCCAAGTCTCTTCCTTTCTACCTGCACACCATCCCACCAAAGCGCTACATGGCCTTTTAGCTTGGTGACAACAAACTTTATTTTCTTCTCATCTTCTCTTTCTTCATAGTCAAAGAATTTCCCCATGGCATTAATCCAGTCTATCAATTCTTCTAGGTTCAATCCTCCTTCATATATTGAAAACTCAGTCTTTGGCCTAGTTGTGGATCTCAACACTGACTGGAAGAATCTCATCTCAGGAGTAACTGCTTCCTCTGCAGCTTCAATCTCAGGCTCACTAACATCTCCATCATTTATATTTCTCCATGTTGTTAATGCGTCCAATCTAGCCTGCATCTGTTGTACAACTTCCATCACTTCAACATTTGCAACTGGCTGTCCTCTTCCACCACGTCCTCGTCCTCTTCCAACTCTGAGAGCCATATTAACTTCCCTTCTCCTGCTTCTGAGATTCAATTTAGTGTCAGCTGGTGGCTCTCATACCACTAATGGTGGCCTGGGTGCAGGCGATATAGACAATCTACCAAATCCGGCTACAGTTTCTTCTAATTCGGGCTAAATTCCTCTTTCTGCTTCAACTGGTGTATCAGTCATCTACTATTAGACTGACTGCATATGGATTTCCCTTCTTCTGTTTACTATCACTGCTCCTTTCTCGAAAAATCACCCCAACCCTTGTTAGCGGGAACAAATCTCACAATAAAGCTTCCTTTTCATATCGGGACCATAATTCCATAGGAATTACGAAATACACTATCGACAGGGCTTTGAATGGAATTAACGCAACCGTGTATGAAATACACTATCAGCGGCTTCCAATGGCTACAATGATATTTCACATGAATTTTAACTATCGGTGGGGTTTTTACAAAGGGAAGCATAATATACTATTAGCAGAGTCTTTATTCTATAAGATTGGAATAACTATCAGCAGAGTCTTTATTCCATAAGATTGGAATAGCTATCGGCGGTCGCTATCGCCGATTCCCCATGGAACAAGACAATATCACAACACTTCGCTACCCTGATGCTATAATACGAGGTACTATCAGCAATCGCTATCGACGATTCCAATACGCCAAGCTCTCCCCGTTAAAGGCTTGCGATGTGATCAGCCCACAACCCGACAGGTTATTAAAACCTTCCTATTATGGTTTCAGATCTGAAACTCCACTTCAAACTTCGGCGCTTCCAAAAGCTAGTCTCTCCCCTCTCCAACAGTACGATGCGATAAGGTGGCGGACTCGATAAGGGTATCAACCAAACTTGAACAAGATTTCAAGTCCAGAACTCGATTCTGGCTAAGTTTTTCACAGTTTTATAGTGTAAACCTGAGTTTCCGCCTGTGGAACTCAATGATGCTTATAAGGAAAACCGGGCACGCTGATACACAAGAAAACACTCACCCATACTTTAATCAAAGTATTCATTGGAAAAATAAAGACCGAACCATTGTTATAAGAACTTAGAAGATAACATTGCATAAAGCCAAAATTACACATAAAATACTAGATTAACAGAGAACCGTAAATTCAGATGCACATAGAAGGTTTCAAAGACCACAATGTCTCCAGGATCAACCAATACGGAGAGTCCTGTCCTTTCCTTCAGAAAAATAATAGAGCAAGCCCACTCGGTCCTCCTCCCTTTACAATAGCATGCCAATTACATATCTACTGGTTCATTTTAGCAACCAATTACTAAAATAGAAACTTAGCTATTATGACTAACAATTCTACGAGACATCCGCCTCGAGAACCTTCATTATTGCTTATCCATGCAACAACATGATCTTATTCCTAAATTATATCCCTATCTTAAACTAGAAAAGCATGGAAATTGATGGCTAAACGACCCCACTCCTTTGCCTGTAGATTTCTTTGGATTTTTGGAATAATGTTGGAAATAACACTTGTGAATAAGAATTAGCAAAATAATAACCTTTTCATTTCCATTATCAAATTCATATACGCTACTTCAGTGAAGGCAACTCGCATGTATACGCAACTGTGTTTAATGCAACTAGCGTATATCCAACAAACTTATGATTCAATTAATTCATCATATTTTGATCTTTAATGAGTACATCATAACATTATTAACCATATAAACAGTAAACACGTGCAGTAAGACAGAACAGATCATCACACATAAGAAGCACACATGAACACCATGATATAAGGTGGAAACCCAATGCGGGACAAAAACCACCTGCTATTGTTTTCTCTAAGATAAGAAAATCCTGTTTACAATCTTGTACTGGCGCAGACTCATACCAATACGCAGGCACCCACCTACAGAAGGCTACAACCTTCTCTCATTCTCCAGCTTCTACTAGAAGGGAGCTACAACCCCCTAGCTCTTGTACTAGCCAATATATATTTACTAGTACGTAGGCACCGACCTACAGAAGGCTACGACCTTCTCTTTTCTTCCAGGGACCACGTTACATAAATTTTTAGACTGGATCCATCAACAACATCAATTAAACATCAAATATATCTCTATAATGTTACAAACTTTACATCTCTTCTAATGGTAACATTTTTGGACTTAAGTGGAATAAGTCTATATCCTTTGACATCTTCAGAATATCCAACAAAAATACATTTTTCGCTCTTACGTTCTAGAGCTTTATGTTTCTCATCTGGAATATGCGCCCATGCTTCACTTCCAAAAACACGAAAGTGACTTACATATGGTTTAATTGAGGTCCATGCTTCTTTTGGAGTGATATTCCTTAAAACCTTAGTGGGAGTGCGATTTACTATGTAATTTGCACAGTTAATTGCTTCTGCCCAAAAATTAAGACTAAGTCCTTTAGACTGAAGCATACAATTAGCCATTTCTTTTAAGGAGCGATTCTTCCTTTCAACTACACCATTTTGTTGTGGAGTATATGGAATAATATGTTGCATTTGAATTCCATTCTTAGTGCAAAAGTTGATGAATTTGTTGTTAACATATTCTCCGCCATTATCAGACCTGAGCTTAAGAATTTGATGTCGAGATTGTTTTTCAACAAAGGTCTTAAAGGCCAAGAACATGTTAAATACTTCACTCTTGAGTTTTAAGAAGTATACCGAAGTGTATCTGGAGAAATCATCATTGAAAGTTAAGAAATACTTGTAGCCAAAGAATGAAACAACTGGAAATGCACCACATAAATCACTATGTACAAGTTGTAAAGGGGCTGAGACGTGTCAAGAGGCACGTTTTTCAAAACTATCCCAATGATGTTTTCCAAGTACACATTCGGAACAAACACCATCTCTGCAAGATACCATTGGAAGACCTGTCACCATATTTTCTTTACGTAGATTCTGAAGGGAGCAATACTTTAAGTGACCAAATCGCTCATGCCAAAGTTTTCTCACTTCATCATTATAAGCAACAAATACTAAGAGAAGATTTGACGACCCAAAGTGTTGGGTCCTTATAATACTAGTGATTACCCCATTACTATGGTAGTTGTACCCCTTATTTATATTGTTGTGCCCCTATTGCCCCCATATTATTATTACTGTGCCCCATAGAATCC
>APFE030801406.1:39993-93118 GCA_000404065.3 Pinus taeda
TTAATTTTATAATCAATCAAAATATTATAAATCTTAATTTTTTGTTGCTTAATTTTATAATCATTCAAAATAAAATCACATTATCCAAATATATGTCTACCATGTCTCCATCTCCGAGATCACATTCTACAAATATATCTATACTATAAAAAAGACTTTTATAAAAATAGATATGAATAGTTTATCCAAAAATAAAATCACATGTAATGCAACAAAAATACATACATATAAATGCTGTTTGAGGCCAACACAAATATAACCACTATAAAAAGTCCATAGTAAAAAGTCTAAATATAAATCCTAACTTCATCTTATGATAATTAGATTCTTGAATTAATCATAAATTATTTTTATAAATCCCAACTCCATATCAACATGGTAATCAGAAGTCCTATTCCATATTAATAATGTAATAAACTATAAACATTATTCCATATTAACGTAACTCCATATGTTAATGATAATCACACCAACTTTAACGTGGAAAAAATATTAGTTACAATAAAATCTTGATTAAAATAATTTATTTTTTTCTTTCTCGGCCGGATGGATCTCATGCCCGCGAAGCCCACAAAATCCTTGCTATGGCTACACACAAGCTCCATGTTGGTCTGGAGGAAGGACAATATCTCTAGATGCGCTCCCTTATCTTAGTTGTTTCATTTGTTTGGAATCCACTGGGTTGTTCCAGCCGCACTGTTATATTTCATATCAGTACAAATTTCTGTTCTAAACATCAAAAGCCCTCGGCAGGAGAAACCCAAAACCTTAGCAAATAAAATGGGTGGGGATTTCCTAGGCTGGTTATGGTGGAAGAAAGATGAGCGCCCTAGTACCATTCCCCTTACAGAAGCCGAACGAGAGACATTGCGGAAAAAAGTCGAACTGTACGAGTTCGAAAACAAGGTCCTTCCCGACTACAGATACTCCAAGAAGGTCGAGCAAGACCTCCAAGAGCACCCCGTCTTCGGCAACAAGGACAACCCCACCCCTGAGGAGCTCGAAGAAAACCAGAAGCTCCGGGAGAAAATGGAAAAGAGCGAATTCATGAAGTTTGTGGCGAAATCAGATGAAGTCGCAGAAGAAGACCTGCAGAGGGAACTTGAGAGGAATAAGTTTCCTTATAGACGAGAAGATGATAAGCTGTGGCAGTCGCTGCCTTATGTTCCGGGACCTAACAATGGCCGCCCCATGCCTAGAAAGGCTCTCAAGGGATTCGCTGAGGCCGATCGTAGGTTTTGGGATTTTTTCAAGCAGTATCAATTTGGGTTATGGGGTTATCAACAGCGTCCTTATCCACCTGAGCGCCCTATTGATATTACTCAGTCCATTGGATACAGCAATTTGGACACCCGGTACTATGATTGTGAGTGACCATGCCCATCCCCACTTTTGTGTTTTTTAGTTAATGGTGTGATTCCTGAAACCAGTATAAGAGACCACTTACATAAGTAACTAGTAGGTTGTCCTGGAACTGGGACTACATAGAGAATTGGTATATGTAAAAAATAATTACGGGAATTTAGAAGCAGTTGTATGTGGCATTATTATCTCCTAGTACTCAGGCAGGTTAAGTTCCATGCTGGACTACTTATATTTAATCGTTTATATTGGCTAGAGGGATTACACCGGTGAATTGAAATGCAAGTAGTCATTGCTAAATTATGGTGATTTTTTAAATGGCATGTCTGATGAATTTTGGAAAACTAGCGGAGACCCATTTAAAACCTGGGTTTGGTATGTACCTCGAAGTTGAACAACGTGAATTCTAATATCTTGATACGCTGGCCATTTTTATGAACTTGACATGTGGAATTTCTAGGTGTCTATTAGACCGATTTAGATGGGTTGTAGCCCGTGGGCATTCTTGATGCACTATCCAATTTCAATGCGCCATCTAGATTCACTATATTGTTATAGAGAGAGACACATATACATATTTGTTATGCTCTTGACCTGCGAGAAGATACTAGAATACCAAATATGCGAAGAAATATACCCAGAACATAGAACAATAAGAAATAACAGCATGTATTTTATTATTCAGAAAGGAAAGCAATGTTCACTTGCCTCTTCGAGGGGGCAACCTTCAATAGAGCTGGGCTCAATTACAAAATAAGACACGATGCTTCTCAAGGGGAGTCTCTATCCTTTATATAGGATTCATACATGCAATACCATGGTTCTTATTAATACCATCTATCTAATACCATGGCTCATTTGCAACTAACTGTGGTCCCTTTTTTAAATGCGGGTCAACCACTTACAATTATTAATATGGGCTTTATTGACTCTTTAACTAACTATAACTATGACTCGACCTTATTACATAAATAAGGGGGTTAGGGTTAGACCCTAACAAAGTTATTGATCTCCCGACCACCACTTGGGCTGTAGAATGCACCTTGCTTTTCTTATTACAATAACATTTGTTTTGGCTTTTAATTGGGAAAACAATATAGACTTAAAAGGCGCTGTAATAAAAAAATCAGATCTTATTTTCTCCGAGAAAAAATTCTTCACTTTATATTTTGAGAAGAAAAAAGGTTGCATTTTTTGGGAACATATACAGTAAAACTCCAAACTGATGCAAGACTCCTATACTAATGACAATAAAACATATCGGTTTTTTTTTACATACAAACAAAAATACTTATTATAGGGCTCTGAAATGTCTTATGGAAAAACCAAAAAACAACAATAATAATAATATTTTAGGTTCACAGTGAAGCTATACACTAAATTGGTATATGGGACTTTCTTGTTTATGAGATAAGGGATACTCTTTGTGCAGTGATTTGACTACTAAAGTATACAAAGATATACATACTCTACTCTACTTTGGATTTGAACTTGTAACCACTTAGGAGGAAACACATGTTTTTAACCTTTAAGTCCACTGAAACTATAAACCAGTTACGAAAATAATAATTTTATAGACTGATTATCACAAACAATGAGTAAGTCATCCATCAAAAATGAAAAGTATTGTTTAGATGACAGTAGCAGCATTAATATCTACAGGAGATTTTGAGAGATTAGCTGAGAAAAGCTATAAGTTCCTTAGGGTGGTCTCCATCCTTGTTGTGTTCAACCCAGTGTTTTTAAACTCGGCTGGCTCGGGCGAGTCGGTCAAAAAAATTTCAACCCGGCCATTGAACTGGTTCGGTCGGCAGGGTTAATATCGAGTCGGTCCCGGCTGGCTTGGCCGAGTGTGTATCAACCCGGTCGGGTCACAGACAGCGGCTAGTGAACCCCAAAAAACCGATTTTTTTATAATTTTTCTGAGTGTGGGGGACTCCAAAGGTGAACTTGTGGATTTGTTGATTTTTGAATCTCATTTCTCCAAGCCTGCTGGGCATTTTGGCATGTGAAAGTTTAAAACCAGTTGCAACATTAAAATATCATTGTTACTTGTCATGTATGAAGTGGGATGTTGAGCACCATCTCAATCATGTATTTCACGTTGCATTTTAGATTGACAAATCACCATTTAGGTCTATGTACTCCTTTATCTATCCCTACTAGACCATGGTACTCCTTCAATAGAGATTTGATTTTTGGTTTCCTTATTAATAAACATAGACATGATTGCATGCTTTGTTGTCGATTGTTTCTCGAAAATCATAAATTGCTATCATGATTCCTTGAAAGAAGTCTACCACAACCTTTGATATTTCTTCTTTGTACTTCATTCACGTTTGGTCTCATTGTGGTTTGCCCTCCTTTCATAGTATTAGATTATAACTCTAGGTTTATTAGCTATTTCTGGAATGCCCCATGGATTTATGCTCAACACAATGCTGAAGTGTTTCACAACTTTTCACCCTAGACCATTTGTCAAAACAAAAGTTTTAAACAAACCTTAGTACATTGTTGCTATAACCATGCACTCCTTCATACTTGGGATGGCAATCTATCTTTTGTTTAACATGCCTATAACTGTGCACTTCGCAGTTCCATTGAATTTTGTCCTTTCCAGAATCCAACTTGTTTTGGCTTTCAACCAAGTTTCTAATGCTGTGTGTTTGGAAACATGAATCAAAATCTTTAAAATTATGTTTTTTTATAAAATAAATAAATATTTAATGTATTTTTTACAACGACTGAGTCATGGAAATCGAGCCAGCCGAGTTGATACCGAGTTGGAGTCAGAGTTGGAGTCGACCCTCGGCCGAGTCGGTGTTGGAGTCGGAGTTTTAAAACATTGGTTCAACCAACTACAAGAGATCTTCCAAAACTTCAATTCTCTACTTGGATATGTTGTCAGCTAGCATATTGTGTTCCCTGTAAATATGAGTGAAAGAAATTTTCTTGAAGATATCAATCAGAGCTTACTGTCGTCTAGGACTACAAGTAGGTGTATGTTATGCATCTCTGCATTTCCTTTGACCCAATTGATGGTCAGTTCTGACTCTTCAAAATTCTGGACGCAGTTTAGACCCTTTTCTGTTGGAATCCTATTCAAAGCTTTTAAAGCTCTCAACTCTGCCCAATTATTAGAACCTCTCAGTTCATATGAGTCTGAAAGAAACAGGGCACCTTTGCCCTGACACCTCCTAGGATTCGTTTGAGTAGCACAATCAAGGAGACCCCAGGGGCTGGTTGTTTCTATCTCAAATGTTCCAATTTGTCTCACAGGTGTGGGCTTTGGAGATGACTTAGCAGTGTTAACATCGTCATAATCATACTTAATTTTAGAATAAACTTTTAGGGCTGTGAAAGACTTCCTTTCAAAGAGAATGGTATTCCTAGTGATCTAGATACCCCACGAAGTCCACACAAGGAAGTGCTTATGATCTGCAATACATAAGTTTTCCATCCAAGTCTTGAATCCATCAATCAGAGATGATCCCTTTCTTTTCCCATTAATTCCAGATAAGCTGGAGACTTGTTTCCATCTTTCTTTAGTGAAGGGATAGTGCATCAAATTTGCTGTTCAGATTCTTCATTACTTCTACATAATATGCAGAAGCTTGGGACCTGCCAAGACATTTTCTGGAGTATATTCTTTTGATGAGAGTAGCTTAGGAAGGTAATGCACAAATCTAAGTGTAGACATGCGGAAGTCACTGAATTGACAATTTGTTTTAGCAATTAATTTAATTATTAAAGTAATTGATTTTTATAAGGCAAAGTGAGTTAATTTAATGAAATGCAAAGGTTATTTGTATTAGTGAATTAAATGAAATGCAAAGGTTATTTGCATTAGTGATATAATGAAATTCTCAACCGTTGATCTCAAGTGAGAGCTAATTTCAACCATCAATTGCTTTTTTTTTTGTAAGCTTAGTAGTACCTTTCATTCATTCATCTATAAACAGGTAGGCTACAAATATATAAGTTGTTCGGTGGCCTCAACCTGCCCATTGGGAAACCAGGTCGGTTGGCCACTGAATCGCATTACAAGCCATCCAAAACATGAATAGTTTGAGTTTATTTAACCAAGCCTTATAAGGCTGATAGTCTGGAAACCAGCGAGTAAGCATAATACTGAAAACATAAATGCTACTCAACATATACAACCAAAATTAAGTCAAAATTAACAGGCATAACTTCGACCAACTAATCATCTGACGATTCCATCGGAGCAGGATCTTTAGCACTTGATCTTGGTAATTCAAATTGTGGCAGACATGGGATATGCGCTCAATGCGGCCCACGCGAGCGTTCTGATTCTGCAACTGAAGTTGAGTAAGCTGAATCTCTTTTTGAATGTCTCGAAGGCCCAACTCAACCTCGCTTTGCACTGCTGTGTTGGTGTTTGCAGCCATTGCTTTGGCCACTATGCTTTTCATTAACCAGTAGGTATCGACGGATTGTCTAAACAGGGTGACACGACCGCGAGTGTACCCAAGGTCCGTGATTAGCTCCCCCCAACCTTCGGTTGGCGGTTCAAGCTCAACTTTCAAATTCAACTTTACCTCCTCGGTCGCTATCAATTGTTTCACTCGTGTCGGGATCCCTTCGTCGTATGCCTGAACCATGGCTTGAAGAATCTATGAGTTCGTTTTCCGACCCCTTTGTCGCACAATCCGATCAGAAGATGTTAAAATTGGCAACTAGGGCCAAACTCCACATGGGTCATCTTATTTATGACAACTGATATTTTTCTTGGATTCCTTTCTCCGAGAGATGCAGGATTGATCTAAATATCATTCGATTCCATCATGTACAAATGAAGATATGACTTTATTTATATTATGGACAAACTGTCAAGGTCGACCAACAAGCAAAACAGGCATTCAAACCCCCAACTCATCCTCAATGTTGCATATAAAAGAAGGAAACGTCAAGTCATTTTCATAATCATCTCATCTCACATCTCTCTCTCTCTCCTCTTGTGATTGGGTACGCATATCTGGGCAACTTTCTCTCGTATGTGCGAATGAAGAAGGACAAATTTCTGTTTGATTGCATTGACTAACGTTGACCGAGCTGCAGGGGGCTGTTTGACTGTGTTGAGTTCAAGCGTTGACCTGTTTTGACTTCAGTTTGGGTGAGGTATCTCTGTCCTAGTAGGCTGCAGATTTGGGCACTAAAATCGAGGCAACTTGACCTCTCCTTTGACTAGCGTTGACTGTCCTAGGGTTGGCCGTAGAGTTGACTTTCGTTGACTAGTTTTGACTTTACTTTTTCAGACTGTTTTGGGCTGATTAGACTTGCTGTTGGAGGTTGAAGTTGACTGGGTTTGACTGAGCTGAATAGAGGAAGAATTCTGCACTGTTTGACCAGCGTTGACTTTTCTGGTTAGGGCTTTTTGTTGCGATCATAAATTATCAGATTTGTAAATTGTACTATCTCTCTCTCTATTGAACTATTGAAGAAGATAAGAAGAATTGATCAAGGGTTTCCCCACATTGGGGTTTGTCCTTGGCTGGTGCCACATCTTGTGTCCTCTTGTCTTGGCTTGTCTTCTACTGTTTATGTTTAGGTTCTATCTGCATTTTAGTATCATGTTGATGTGATTGCTAAACTGGATATTGATATTGGGCTAATAAAGAAATTGAAGTAAAATTTCTCTTAAACATAGAACATACCATTATTACCTAAAATTAACATGGTATCAGAGCTGAGGTGAAGACAAAGCCCAAGCAAGGGTGGAAGAGCAATCAACAAAGACAGTTGGATTATGTGAAAGGTAAAATTCCCGAGCCTCCTTCAAATGCACCGGCTGCTGCGAAGACCAAGTACAATAGGGCTGAAGTCAAAGTAAAGAAGATTATCAGAGATTCCATTGACAAGTGTCTGGTGGCCTACATATTCAAATTGAAGACCTCTAAGGAGATCTACGACAAGTTGATCAACATGTTCAAGGATAATGATGCGAATCAAATTTTATTTCTCAAAAATAAGTTGAAGGATATTAAGAAGGGCAAGGACAAGGATATTCAATCCTACTTCTTAAGGATCACTAGGATCAAGAATGATCTACTTTCGATTGGGGAGGTCATTCTTGACAGAGAACTTATTTTCACTACCCTTGGAGGACTCCCACCCAAGTGGTATATATTTAGAATCACTATTCTCAATAATGATCGAATTCCTGGGTTTGAAGAATTGATGTCGAGATGCATTCAAGAAGAAACAAGAATGGTGGAGTAAGAAATGCCTTCTAATAGAAGCAACCCCACTGCATTCTCTGCTCATGCCAAAAGGAGAAATAATGCAGGGTCTAAAGGTCATTTCAATGGAAAGCCTGGATCCAAGGGAGGAAGGAAGGGCAGGTGGTTTGTTTGCAATAAGTTTGGCCACTATGCAAGGGAGTGTCCAAATAAAAGGGACACATCACATGATGATGATCACAATCATTTTAGGGGCAACTTCAACCACAACGATCAAAGGAGTGGCAGGTACAATGGTAAAGGAAAAATGAATGCGGGACATTAAAGAAATGGTCAACCCTCCAAGAAAGCAAGGAACTCCAGGTATGAAGAATCAAATGTTTTTAACAATAAGCAAAAGGAGTACTATTTTATATTGGCCCTCTCCACCAGACACTTTGGGGAATTGGCTAATTGATATTGGTGCCTCAAGGCACTTCACCGGATACAAGAAAGCTCTCTATAATTTGATAGTGAAGGAGACAAACTTGGAGATTATCCTTGGAGACGATGCCACATATCTCGTGAAGGGAGTAGGGAATGTTCCCCTTCAATTGAATTAAGGTATCACTATTCATTTACAAGAAGTACTATATGTACCTGATCTCAAGAAGAACCTGGTGTCCATTTCGGCAATGGAAGACAAAGGATACAAGGTGGCATTCATCGATGGAAATGTACGTGTTTGGAAAAGGAATTTTAAAGATGCTTTTACTTTTGGGTTTAAGGTTGACACTTTGTATCAAGTTGGAGGAAGTCCATTGGGAGCTATATCTTGCGACACATCTCTACAATCTGAACTATGGCACCAAAGGTTTCCCATATTCATTATAAGGCTCTACTCTATGTGAAACAAATGGTGACAGGTATGCTTGAGTTCAAAGTACAACATGAAGGTGTATGTCCGGGATGTGCTGAAGGAAAACTTACAAGGGGACCATTCCCCTCAAGTAATAGCAAGACCCCAGATGTATTGTAGTTGATACACTTCGACATTTCTGGTATGACGCGCGTAAATTCTTTGGGAGGATACTTATATTATCTCACTTTTACGGATGATTATTCTCACAAGACCTGGATCTACTTCTTGTAAAGGAAGGATGAAGTGTTCACCTGGTTCTGTCACTTCAAAGCCATGATCTAAAACCAATCCGAGAAGAAAATCAAGATATTGAGGATTGATAATGGGATTGAGTGTTGTAGCATTTTTGGTTTTGATTAGATAGAGTATTTCAAAAAATGTTAAGTTAGGATATGGACATACAATAGTGAATAAAATGTTAGTTTAAAAAATATTTTTGATGATGATGTCCATATCAAAGAAAATGTTAGGTTAGCTGCTCTAAAAAATCAAGACAAAATGAAAATGTTAGGTAGAACGAAAACAAATAAACTCTGAAAGTGAGCAAGTCTAAATGCCATTACTCTCTTTCTGCAAAATAATAGTTGTGTGCAGCTTGTTTTAAATGCCACAACCCATGACAATCAAACAGTTTAATCTTGACTGCTTCATGTTTTAAATTTGATGTTATAGTTAGAGAATAAAGATCTGGCCAAACTGTTTAACCTTGGCAGATCAGTAGTTAGGTAGAGAATAATAAGGTGCTCATTAGTTTAATTTGAGCCCTTGGAGGTTATAAGGGTAGATGTAGATAGTTTGTTTTTGTTAAATAAGAAGAAAGGATAAGGGTTTGCTAGCTTAAATGCATATGTTAAGTGAAGAAAAAATGATAGAGAAAGCAAAGGGTAAGTAGAGAAAGGTTGTAGAAGCTTGATTATTCATTGTACAAAATGTGCAGTTATCATGTTTTTATACTCATAATGCAATTATACAAGTCAAATGAATGTTTACAACATCAATTTATTTAACCTCCCTCATCCATATTCATTCATCTATTTGGCTAATTTCCCCTTCATATATTCATATTCATTCATTTTCATAAAATCCCCTTTTCATATGGTAAAAACCCTTTTTACCTAGGAAAAGTAAAAATATCATGTAAAAACCCTTTTTACTATGTAAAAAATCCTTTTACCATATAAACTCCCTTCTATTTGAAAAACCCATAAAAATACCTTTACCCTAAGTATAAATGCTATATAAAAGTCAAAACATTCATAAAAAGCATTATATTTAATGTTATCCCTTTTTTCCGCTATCTTCTATATTAACATTGACTTATCTATTAAATCCTTAAGAATTCCCCTTTCCTGTGTATAATAGCTCCTTTAATATATATCTGAAACCCTTAGTTTTGTTATAAAACTAAGTATTTCACAAATATCGCATCACAATATCGGCGGGACCGTGAGCTTTTAAACATGCATATACAATAGTTTTATTAAATAAAACCATGTAATAAACATATCGCATCGCAAATGTTGAAGGATTTCAACCCTTTCATATGAATGCACCTTTCCTCGATTGCAATATGCGATATGTCATAGCCCTGGACCCGACGCTATATATATCACAATCTAATCCTGTATTGCATCCGCTCCAATTTCAAAGTTCTGCTTATACCGTAACTCTTTGCCCATTGCAATCTCCGACTGCGATATCAAAACCCAGACCCGACCACATATATATTTAAGTCTATCGCTATATCGCATCCGCCTTTATCATATATACCCCCGCCCACTCCGATAGCGATATGCGATTAATCTCGGACCCGATATCATTATTCGCCCGCATACATATAATTTCAAATCTGCCATGTATTGTTTTGCGATGATTTTCTGTGTTAAATCGTTTTTTTTTTTCGATTTAAATGCCGAAATAACCCAAAGCCTGCATTTCACCCCTAATCTGGGTTTTATCATTCCTGCCTTTATTAATCCCTCCGTACTCTCTCCGCCACTATTCATTTTTTTCGCTCGATGATTAAAAAAAAGACTCTTTTTTCCATTTAACTCAGAAAATGCCATTTGCTCTGTTTGCCTGTTTTAACACAGCGCAACGTCCATTATGCCTCTGTGACCATGGAATATGGGCCCATGCTTCACTTCCAAAAACACAAAAGTGACTTACATCTGGTTTAATTGAACTCCATGCTTCTTCTGTAGTGATATTCTTTAAAACCTTAGTACGAGTGCGATTTACTATGTAATTTGCACAGTTTATTGGTTCATTTCATTAAGACTAAGTCCTTTAGATTGAAGCATACAATTAGCCATTTCCTTTAAGGTGCGATTCTTCTTTTCAACTACAACATTTTGTTGTGGGGTATATGGAACAATATGTTGCATTTGAATTCCATGTTCAGTGCAAAAGTTGATGAATTTGTTGTTAACATATTCTTAGCCATTATCAGATCTTAGCGTAAGAATTTGATGTCTAGATTGTTTCTTAACAAAGGCCTTAAAGGCCAAGAACATGTTAAATACTTCACTCTTGAGTTTTTAAAGTATACCCAAGTGCGTCTGGAGAAATTTTCAATGAAAGTTAAGAAATACTTGTAGCCAGAGAATGAAACAACTGGAAGTGGACCACATAAATCACTATGCACAAGCTATAAAGGCGCTGAGGCGTGCCAAGAGGCACGTTTTTCAAAACTATCTTGATGATGTTTTCCGAGTACACATCTGAAACAAACACCATCTCTGCAAGATACCATAGGAAGACCTGTCACCATATTTTCTTTACATAGATTTTGAAGGGAGCGATAGTGTAAGTGACCAAATCGCTCATGCCAAAGTTTGCTCATTTCATCATTATGAATACCGAGGGAAGAGTTGATGACCCAAAGTTGTTAAACTTATACAACCTTGTAGAATCATCAACAATGCCGGTAGCTAAAATCTGTCTAGGATCTCTTAGGTCCTTAATTACAACATCATGAGGTGAGAATTCAACGATTTTACCTTCACTCGAATGAGTTATCCGATATACAAATAGAAGGTTGCAGGATAAGGTTGGAACACATGATGAATGGTTCCTATCCCTACAACAATAAAAGATTTGTCATCACCAACATATATATTTTTGGTGTTACAAACATTTAAAGAAGAAAACATGGCTTTGTTTTTGGCCATGTCTAGATTGCTTCTCAACAAAGGCCTTAAAGGCCAAGAACATGTGAAATACTTCACTCTTGAGTTTTTAAAGTATACCCAAGTGCGTCTGGAGAAATTTTCAATGAAAGTTAAGAAATACTTGTAGCCAGAGAATGAAACAACTGGAAGTGGACCACATAAATCACTATGCACAAGCTATAAAGGCGTTGAGGCGTGCCAAGAGGCACGTTTTTCAAAACTATCCTGATGATGTTTTCCGAGTACACATCTGAAACAAACACCATCTCTGCAAGATACCATAGGAAGACCTGTCACCATATTTTCTTTACATAGATTTTGAAGGGAGCGATAGTGTAAGTGACCAAATCGCTCATGCCAAAGTTTGCTCATATCATTATTATGAATACCGAGGGAAGAGTTGATGACCCAAAGTTGTTAAACTTATACAACCTTGTAGAATCATCAACAATATCGGTAGCTAAAATCTGTCTAGGATCTCTTAGGTCCTTAATTACAACATCATGAAGTGAGAATTCAACGATTTTACCTTCACTCGAATGAGTTATCCGATATACAAATAGAAGGTTGCAGGATAAGGTTGGAACACATGATGAATGGTTCCTATCCCTACAACACTAAGAGATTTGTCATCACCAACATATATATTTTTGGTGTTACAATCATTTAAAGAAGAAAACATGGCTTTGTTTTTGGCCATGTGATAAGAAGCTCCAGAATCAATAAGCCACTCATGAGAATGAGAAGAAGAAGATACATTTAGTGCATAACCAGACCGAGATGCTTGACAATCACATGCAAAAAGTGCAATTCTTGAAGGTGAAGTTGAAGTTGAAGAGTGCTCCAAATGGATGTTATGCTTCTTCATTGCTGCTTCCAAGGCTTCCATCTTCTTAAAGCATTTGGATTCTAAATGGCCATCTCGATTACAAATGTTGCAATGTCTATCAGTCTTCTTTCCTTTGTTTTTATTTGCCTTATCATTTTGTTGAATTGATTTTTCATTTTGAGAGTGAAATTGCTTAGGACCTTTGTTTGGTTTAGGACCATTCTTTTTAGGATACTGCTTCTTAGGATTCCTTGAATTTGGTTGCTGCTGGGCAGCTAAGGCTTTCTTAGAAGAGTTTCCAAGATTAAGAAGACCAAGATGTAAGAGTTTTTCTTGTTCTCTTATTAAGGAATCACAAAAGACATCAAAAGAGGGGGACTTGTAGTCTTGTCCTTGAGAAATAAATGCTTCTCTAATAGAATGGAAGGTGGAAACAAACACAGAGTAGGCTGGTCCCAACTTAGTAAGAATGGAATAGATCAGGCTACAATCTTCTTTCTTAACCTTAACACCTTCCAAAAGAAGTCTAAGGGTCTTGAACTTGGACAAAAAATCTTCAATGGAAGAAAAATTATTGGGTCCTGTTGGAAATACTGAGGGGGGGGTGAATCCGATATTTTTTTCAATTATTCTTATATCAGTTAAAAACATTTATATTTGAAACACAGTATAAGAAACGGAATAGATGCTTTTATTAATTGATCTTTGCAATAAATCAAGACAATATATAATATATATATATATATATATATATATGGTTTCAATCAATTGCCAAGCACCAACTTGGACTCTTTGTGAGGCTCCAACCTCCAGAGCACCAACTCTGTCTTGTCAAGGCACCAACCTTGAATTTAGGAGCACCAACTCCCAGGACACCAATCCTTTCAGTTTTGAGGCACCAACCTCAAGGGCTCCAACCCTCTGTTGTAAACTGTTTGGATCTGTTTGGTTGTAATTCTTTGCTCTCAACCCTGCTGGACCTATGACTTACTTCCGTCCTCCTGTTCCTTCCACTTCTGCCAGAACTTTGGCTTCCTTTTTTTCTTACAGTTCGCCAACAACACTAAACTTTCCTTGTTTTCTGTTTTATATGCCTGATATGCCTGACCTTTGGCTTCCTCCTTGCTCACTTGAGCTTCGGCTTCCTCAACGCTCGCTTAATCTTTCAGTTTCCTCTGTGCTCACTCTTTGGCTTCCTTTGTCTCTTCGAATTCATCAATACTCACAAGACACGTTAATTAGGAAGAGAGGCTATCTTTATTATTATTATTCAAACAATAGACTTATTCTTTATGGCAATCGCAACATTCATGAACAGTCGGAGTTATTCCTTTAAACCCACAATCGCAATCGCAACATTCTGGAGGTCTGTATAAGTCGAGCCCATAGTACAGCCAATGGCCTATAGCGGATTCCCCTGCTGCCGACAGAGGAGATGCGATTATGTTATTTACCAATTGTTAATAACTTCGTTGGGTCCATCGCCTAATCACAATCGACAGTTTATATCATTACACTCCTTCAAGACTTGTGACTGAAACGGATGCGATATTACATTAACAGAAGTTAATACACCCGTCGGGTCCGTATATATATATTATATATTTTAATATTTATATTATATATATATATATATATATATATTATCGCATCGCAGTTTGCATCCCTTTGAGATTGCGATATCGCAATCAGAGCTTTAATATGACAAGGCCTTAAACACTTGCGATACATAACTCCCGACGCGGCAGACGCGATATAACATTAGGGCGTATTACAATGGTGCAGTCAGGTCCATTCTCCACCGTAGATTTCAACCCCAAAAATCTGACGGTCTACAACGATTTTGGGTGGACTACTTGCATGAGAGTTACCCGCCCGAAATGAGCGGGTTTTCTCTCTCCTCTAGTTGCTACGTGTCAACCACTGAATGGAATCGGGCGCTCTCCTCTAAATATCACTTACCATTTTGCATCCGCTTGAAATCCCGCTTATAGCTTTAAATCCACCCTTCTTTTGGGTTAACGCCCTGAATTGATTCACTTTCGATGACCGTAGATCTTCTACCATCGACAGCTCCACGGCTCGCCTCCGGATTCCTTTTCCGCTAGAACGAAAACTCATCTCCGCCATTCATCTCTTAACACCATCCAATATGACTCCACGATTGACAACTTCCAATACTCTCTGCTCTGATATGTTCCTCTTTGCTTCCAGTGACCTCTTCCTCTTACGCTTTGGTTTCATGATGGCTTCCGATAACCTATTTCCGATGAACTCTTCCGATATGCTTCTCTTGAGCTCATGTGACTTCCGATATTTTCTGCTCTGATATTCTGCAATACTCCTCTGATGTGTTCCTCTTTTGATGACTTCCCTGATGGCTTTGCTCCTTGGCTTCTTGCTCTTGTTTCTTCATGGATCTGCTCTGCTTGGTTTCACATCATTGCTTACTCATCCAGAATATTGCGATATTGACATCAATGACAATCTAGCTCAACAATCTCCCCCTTTGTCATTGATGGCAATATTCTTCTTCTCTCCCCCTTTGACATCAGTGGTAAAGGAGTGCACAAGGACTCCCCTTGTCGAACTTCTCCCCCTGTCCTGCAACATCTTTATGAATCAACTTAAGTGATGCTAAAGAGATAACCCCCATCTTTTGACGAAGATGTTCAAATGCTTCTCGAGGAAGAGGTTTTGTGAAAATATCAACTATCTGCTCCTTAGTATTGATATATTCCAAGACGATGTTTTGTTCAGCTACTTGTTCACGAAGGAAATGATACTTGATTCGTGTTTGGTCTTTGAGTGCATCACTGGATTTTTGCTGAGGCTGATCGCACTTGTGTTATCACAATAGATGGTAATTGGTTGCTTTGTACCTGTGTTGACATCTTTTAGAGCTTCCTTCATCCATAGTATTTGAGTACAACAATCTGTGGCAGTTACATACTCGGCTTCAGCTGTAGATAGTGGTATGGATGTTTGTTTTTTGCTGAGCCAAGATACTAAACAGTTTCCCAGGAAGAATGCATTTCCACTTGTACTTTTCCGATCATCGACACTTCTGGCCCAATCAGCATCGACATATGCAGTCAAAGTAAGAGTTGAGCTCTTAGGGTATTAGAGACTGAAATCAGGAGTTCCTTTCAAGTATCTGAGAATTCTTTTTACAACCAACAAATGGGATTGTTTAGGAGCTGATTGAAATCTTCCCACCATTCCTACAGCTTGCATAATGTCGGGTCTCGTAGCAGTTAAGTACAGAAGGGCTCCAATTATTGACTTGTAATGAGTTGCATCTACCGGAGGGGAGTCATCATTTTTGCTCAATTTGCAACTTGTGGTCACAGGTGTGCTCATGGGTGAACAATCTTCCATTCCATATCTTTTAAGCATGTCTTTAAGATATTTGACTTGAGATATAAACATGCCTACCGTGGTTTGAGATACTTGTAGTCCAAGGAAGTGAGATAACTCTCCTATCATTGACATCTCAAACTCTTTTGACATCATTATTACTAGCAAAAATCAGACCATCAACATAAACAAGTGTGACTAGTAACTTATCCTCATCCGTCTTTATGTAGAGATTACTTCCTGCCACCCCCTTCTTGAAGCCTTGTTGTTGTAGATAGTGATCCAATCTTGCGTACCAAACTCTAGGAGCTTGTTTCAACCCATATAATGCCTTTTTCAACTTACAAACAAAGTCTTTTCCTTCAGTTAGATTAAACCCTTCTAGTTGCTCCATGTAGACTTCTTCCTTGAGTTCCCCATTCAGAAATGATGATTTTACGTCCATTTGTTAGATTTTGAATCCTTTTGAGCAAGCAAATGCCAAGAACATCCTGATAGCTTCCACACGAGCTACTGGTGCAAATGTTTCT
This sequence comes from Pinus taeda, assembly GCA_000404065.3. Lineage (NCBI taxonomy): Eukaryota > Viridiplantae > Streptophyta > Pinopsida > Pinales > Pinaceae > Pinus > Pinus taeda. The sequence continues at coordinate 56,352 of APFE030801406.1, forward strand.
TCAAAGTCAATTCTTTCAATTTGTGAATAGCCTTTACAAACAAGCCTTGTCTTGTTTCTGATGATTTGTCCATCATAATTCATTTTGTTTTTAAAAACACCCACTTGGTTCCTATTATGTTTTTGTCCTTTGGACGAGGTACCAGCTCCCATGTCTCATTCTTCTTGATTTGAGACATTTCTTCTTCCATGGATTTTACCCAATGAGGATCCTTACTTGCTTGAGTAAATATTTCTAGTTCTATCTTGGATAGAAGAGCAATATCATTTTTCTTTGGTGCATTTGTCGTTCTTCTTTGGGTTTGCATCCCTTCACCTATATTGCCAATAATCTACTCTTCCGGGTGATATTTTTGGAGAAGTTTCATCTTTGAAGGAGTTTGAGATGGTTCTCTTTCCTTGGGTATTTCTTGATTTTTTTCTTCTTCTTCAATGAGAGGATCAACTTCATGTTCTTCAATTTCTTTCTCTGGAAGGTCTTCATCAATCTTCACATCAGTGCTTTCCACTATTTTCCGTAGTCAGTTACTCTAGCACTTGTAGGCTTTGCTATGCCTAGAATATCCAAGGAAGATCCCTTCGTCAATCCGAGAATCAAACTTTCCTGGCGAGCCATCATTGATTGTTATGAAGTACTTGCTTCCAAAAATCTTGAAGTTTTTGACTGAAGCAAGTCTTCCTTTCCATAATTCATAAGGAGTCTTTTCATTATTTGGTCTTAATTGAGTTCGATTCAAGTTATAGATAGCTGTCCCAGCTGCTTCTCTCTAGAATTTTGGCTGCAAGTCAACTACTATTAACATTGTTCTTGCCATTTCTTGAACTGTTTCGTTTCTTTTTTCAACTACCCCATTTTGCTTGGGTGTTCTGGCAGCAGAGAGTTCTCTTTTAATTCCATGTATTTTATAGAATTCATTAAATTCTTTTGATGTGAATTCTCCCCCTCTATTTGTTCTGAGGCACTTAATCTTTGAGTCCTTTTCATTTTCTACATGAGTTTTAAGATTCTTAAAACACTCAAATGCTTCGGATTTATATTTTATAAAATATATCCACATCATTTTAGTATAGTCATCAACAAATAAAGCAAAGTACCTTTCTCCTTGGAGTGTCGAGTTCTAGTTGGTCCACATAAATCTACATGGATGATCTCCAAAGGCTTTGATGTAGAAAACTCCTTGGTCTTGTGGCTGGTTCTGGTTTGCTTTCCATGTTGACATGGACCACATATTCCTTGATTTGGTTTGAATAACTTTGGAATGTCTTGTACTGCTTTAATCTTGCTGATATTGATCAAGTTATCGAAGCTTGTATGTCCAAGTCGCTTGTGTCACAACCAACTTTCATCTGTTTGACTGAAGTAGTATTTATCTTCTTGAATCTTGTTCAGAATGTAGATGTTGTCTGGTGTTCTAACCCCTTTCGCCACAAGTTCCCTTGAGGAAGAGTTCCTTATTTCACAGTCTTTGGTGCTAAAGACAACATTATGTCCTTGATCACAGATTTGGTTAAGACTCAAGAGGTTGTGCTTGAGCTCGTTTACTAGCAAAGCATTTTGAGCTTTTCCTTTTCCATTAATAAGAGTAACAGTTCCTTTTCCAACAATTTTGGCAGATCCATTTCCAAAGGATACATTTCCTTTTTGTTCAATGAGACAAACTTCCTTTTGTCCCCTGCCATGTGTCTAGAGCACCCACTATCCACAAACCAATGATTTTCATTATTTTGAGCACATAGAGCTAGGCCACAATTATCCGTGTTGGGATTCTCACTTCTTGCTTTTCCTCTTTTGAGTGGGCAATTTTGTTCATTGTGTCCATTATTATTACATAATGAGCAAATCAGATCAAATTTGACCAAGGGATCAAAAGAATTGTAGGTCTTGATTTGTCCTTGCCCTTTGGGGCCATATGGTTTGTTTATTTGATCCTTTAGTTTTGGTGTGTCATTCTTACGAGCCATGCAATGTCTAGCTTGATGACCAAAATTTTTACTATGGAAACAATGCCCAAAAAAGATAGTTTTGTACCTGTTGTAATAGCCATGATTTGAATCAACATTCTTCCTTGGAGTTACTCCCTCTTCATTCTTTGGATCTAGGATGAGCCTTTGATGAAATAATCTTTCTTCTTTTGGGTTGCTGGAAAGTACGTCGACATAACTTTTCGCATTATTCCTTATACTTGATGATTCTCCTTTAAAACCTATTCCAGATTTGTCATGTTGAGGTTTTTGATTATATAGGATAGTGTCAAGTATTTGAGAGCTTTTCCAACCCTTTTTAACTTCCTCCAATTCTTTCCTCAGAGATACTATTTCAGCATCATGTTCTTCGCAAGCTTCTTCTTTTTCTTTTAGCTTATTTTTCAAGAGATCTTCCCTTCTTTTTGTTTCCTCGTTTTCTACCTTGAGAGAAATGATTTTATTCCGTAATTTCTCATTTTCTTTAATGGCACTTATTAACAATTCATCTACATTTCCATCTAGCCCTGAGTCATCATCATTTATGAATGCCATGAATAATACTTCTTGGCTTCCAACATGGTCATTTTCTTCATCTGATTCTTCATTACCTCCTTTGCGATGAGGGAACTGGTTAGTTGATTTCTTTTTGATGACTACAAATTCATCTTCATCAGACTCATCTTGCTTAGAGAGGAAATTCTTCTTATTGAACCCTTTCTTTTTATATACCATCCTTTTAGAATTTTCTTCATCATCACTATCATGCTTATGAGGACATTTTGCAGCATAATGACCTATTTTTCCACATTTGAAGAAAATAAGAGGGTATTTACCTTTTAGCTTAGATCCTTTCTTCAGCGTTTGTACAAATTGCGCCAATTTGGATTCAACATCGGAGTCATCACTACTGACATTCCTTTCTTTCCCCTTTTTTGATTTTGAGGCCTTGAATGCTGCATCTTTGGAACTTGGGCAACATTTTCTCATCTCATAGGCAATGAGAATTCCATGGAGTTCATCCTTCTTGAGAGTATCTAGATCCTTCATTTCTTCTATGGCACTTATTTTGGAGTCAAATCTGTCTGGGAGAGATCTTAAGACTTTTTGAACAATGGTGCTTTCTTCAATGCTTTCTTCCAATCCTTTAAGAGAGTTGACCACTTCAGCTACTTGGAGATAGTATGATGCAATATCTTCTTCATCATCCATTTTCAGACTTTCAAATTGCCTCTATGAGTTTGAAGCTTTGCCTTCTTGACTTTGGAGTCCTTGTCGTTTAAGACAATTGGCTTATCCCATACTTCTTTGGCAGAGTTACAATTCATGACTTTTGTAAATTCAGAATCAGTGATTCCAATAGTGATGGAGTTTAAGGCTTTTGCATTTGCAACGTAGACTTTCCTCTCGTCTTGATCTGTTGGAAGAGTGGAAGGAGCTATGTACTCATTTAAGACCGAATGCCAAACTCTAGGTCCAAGGGACATTAAGTAGTAGGACATTCTCTTTTTCCAGAAACCAAAATTTGTGCCATTGAACAGAGGAGGTCTTCCTGATACTTCTTGATTTCTCATCATGACTAAGAATCCTTTTTCAAGTTGTTAGGCTGATATGAATAAGCCTGCTTTGATACCAATTGTTGGAAATATTGAGAGGGGGGATGAATCAATATTTCTTTTCAATTATTATTTTATCAGTTAAAAACATTTATATTTGGAACACAAAAATAGATAACAGGAATAGATGCTTTTATTAATGTGATCTTTGCAATAGGTTGGTGCCTCAGAACTGAAAGGATTGGTGTCTTCGGAGTTGGTGCTCCTAAATTCAAGGTTGGTGCCTTGACAAGACAGAGTTGGTGCTCTGGAGGTTGGAGCCTCACAATCAGTTGCCAAGCACCAACTTGGACTATTTGTGAGGCTCCAACCTCCAGAGCACCAACTCTGTCTTGTCAAGGCACCAACCTTGAATTTAGGAGCACCAACTCCCAGGACACCAATCCTTTCAGTCTGAGGCACCAACCTCAAGGGCTCCAACCCTCTGCTGTAAACTGTCTGGATTTGTTTGGTTGTAATTCTCTGCTCCCAACCCTGCTGTAAACTGTCTGGATTTGCTTGGTTGTAATTCTCTGCTCCCAACCCTGCTGGACCTATGACTTACTTCTGTCCTCCTGTGCCTTCCACTTCTGTGAGAACTTCAGCTTCCTTTTTTTCTTACAGTTCGCTAGCAACACTAAACTTTCCTTGTTCTCTGTTTTATATGCCTGATACGTCTGACCTTTGGCTTCCTCCTTGCTCGCTTGAGCTTCAGCGTCCTCAACACTCGCTTGATCTTTCAACTTCTTCTGCGCTCACTCTTCGGCTTCCTCTATCTCTTCTAATTCATCAATACTCACATGACACGTTAATTAGGAAGAGAGTCCATCTTTATTATTATTCAAACAATAGACTTAGACGAAGTGCGTGAATGTGCGGAATTGAATGATAATGTTATATCTAAAAAAAATCCCCCTCTTTTCCAAACTTAATCTAATTAGCTCACTTTAAAAAAGATTTTATGTGACCCACTTTTATAAATTAGTGAAAGTCACCTTTACAATGGTACTGTATGAGCTACTCACTAAATTGTAACTTAAACAAAAGATAAAGAGACTTTAGAATTATAAGTGACTCATTTTTTATAATGGGTGAGAACACTTTTACATAAAGTAACTTTAAAACATAAGTTACATGTGCTTTTTGAAAAAGTAACTCAACAAAAAGAAAGACTTGAACCCAAGACCTCTATTCTCATAAAGTAACTTTGGACCAAGTGAGCTAGTTTAAAAGGTTAGTAATTTTTGAAAAAGAGGGAAGGGGGTTCTTTTTTTTAGTCATTGAAGCTTTGGGGTGTGTGCTTACTTGAAAAAACTCTTTTTTCCTACATAACAAAAAAACACACAACCCAACACGGACATGCAAAAAAAAACCAAACCTTATGGCTTGAAGTTAGTTTTCGCCAGAAACTATATATTTTCCTTAATATTTTTGATTTTTCGATATCACACTAAGGCGCGGTAGAAAAGAGCATACGCATGAGAAAAATTCTTCTTTTCTATTTTTGATTTGCCTAGATCGCACAGAGTCGTGGGGCAAAGAGCATACGCAGAAATGAAAGGTATAGATACAGTAATAAAAAAAACAAAGAGCTAAATAAACCAAAATAAACAAAAAGACAAATAACTAAAACTGTGCATAAAAACTGTATACCTCCAGATCTTTAAAGTGATGTAGCTAGGGCTACCAGAAACTTTTTCGCGTGAAACGAAAGGGGTTCCTCACTGGAACGGATGCTCCTAACACAATAGAGCAGTCCTCTTGGCCCGAAAGTAGTCAGAAACAATAGATATAGGAAATAACAGTCGGATGTAGTTGTACTGGCTTCGGATTTGGATCACCAACGGATGCGGCCCTCGAATAGCTCTGATACCATGTAGGAATTTACAGGGTAAGTTTCTCAGATAAAACACTAAAGGACGTCGCTTACAAACAGATCACAGATCAATACATCAGTATTCTTGACGTGGTTAAAAACCCTCAAAGAGGGAAATAGTCCACGGCCTGAGCCAATGCGGCCACTTTAGGGAATTTATTAATAAAAGAAAGAAAATTTACATAAACTTCTCTCATGAATGGTCACTCTACAAATGACCCTCCATGCTCTTTAAATAGAGATCATGGACCAATCGGGTGTTAAGCCACGGATCAAGTGTCGGTAATACTGAGGAGAGAATGACTGTCAGATCACTTAATGTCTAGAACATATCGTGACCGTCGGATTGTAAGTTACAAAAGTACATAGTAAAGAAACACACTTTACCTAACTCTATATTAGACCAAGTTATACTTAACTATTTCCTATGTGTCGGAATATTCTAAAGTATTTGGAAAGATGAAGCCGACATGTGAAGAGAAAGATATTTAGATACATAAACTTGGTGTCCCTTTTTTTTATGATCTATAGTCTCATAGTATCCTTTATTAGTAGCACGACAACTTGAAGAGGACATGTCAAATATTGGTCTGCCATGTGATGTATTACACATGCATCACATTTGTCTGCCATGTGAAAGATGGATGATATAAGAACATGCAAAAGACTTGTCTGCCATGCGAGAGCTGTATCTCATCAAAAGACTTGTTTTCCATGTAAAAGGCCTTGTCTGCCATTGTATCATGTACATGCAACAGTTATACATTGTCTGCCATGTATGGCCATAGGAAACATGTGTGCCATGTTTGCCTGCCATTAAACAAAGTAATTTTATGTACATGGTAATGGTATAGGTGTATGATGTTTGTGTAGGGGTTTAGGAATTAATATTTTAGAGCTAATGTTTAGGATTTATAAAAACAAGTAGACATTAATATTTAGTGTCGTAATCTCATCATGACATGCTTCATCCATGTCATCTTGATATGTATATTTTATGTGAAGTTAGCTTCCTTGTATCTGCTGTTTTTTTTATTGCTGACAGAATGTAGTGTTTTCACCCTTGAATTTACCTTCACACAGTTTTAGTTTATGTTAATCTAAGGATTTGATAACTGCACACTAAACTTCCAGTTGTAGGGCCAAACTTTCTTCAACTTATCACCTAGAGCATATTAGGGCATGCTTTATATACTAGGTTTTGCTTCAACAAAATCTAGAGCATCTTATCAACAATTCTAAGGTTAAGGCATCATGTAATATAGGGTTTACATCAACAATTCTAGGACTTCATCAACAATGCTTAGAGTTTTATCATCTTCAACACTGAAAAGATTTCAGTAATGCACTTGGCAACATCATAGTTAGTTCCAAGACTTCATTAGTGGCTTGACATATTAATGATATCATTAATAGCTTGACATCTTCATTAATTGCATCCTTATCAAACAAGAGGGACTTGTCATCATGAGCAAGGACATCATCATATTATGTATCACAGGAATATTTTCCATCCCAATAATGCCTTATTGACATCAATGACAACCTTGATTAATAGGGCCGAGCTGTCTCTTAGGTAATTTGTTAATGATAGTTTGAGGCTGACTTTAGGTAGCAACATGGTATATATATATATATGAATGATTGTATTCAAAAATTCATTTCTCCTCAACTGTGAGGAGTTGGAAGGCATGCCATATATCGTTGGAAAGGTCTCAAAATATGCTATTTGACTATGTAATTTCCTCTTTCCTTTGAACAACCTTTGACATCAATAACAACCATACCCAAGATAAACCCAAATGACTAGATTTTAGATACTTAATACTGAAAGCCAAGCCTGATAGATTTTTTTGATTCGAGTGAAAGTGAAGAAAAAGAAATCCTAAAATCTGTGCGTGGCATGTTGTGGATGTTCAGTCTAATCTGTCATGTGTTTTGTTTCTTACAATTTCACAGTATGCAAATAATTCTGCGGGAATTATTTCCTGAATAACAATCCTCATTACATGTTTACATTTTCTTGTGTCAGTTGTGGCATTGTGATCCTGTAATTTATTCGTTACTTCACTGTGTGTTCAAATCTTTATCATTATTTCGTCTCTTGGGATATGACTTGTGTCAATTCCTCTCAAGAGATCAAAGCTTTCAACTCAATCTGAATTAGTCCTCCTAGATGGAAAGTGACTTTGTGCATCTTACTCGCATATTGCCTATTTCACACTAGCACATTTTGTTACTAGTGAATGTCTTATTCTTCGTTTCAACAAAACTGTTGCTTGTCTTTAAGTTCAACAGTTCAGCATCACTATCGTATTGATCAAGTTAGCAATACATATAAAAGGCTACTGCTTCCTGCATCTATCACTTGTGTTGCAAAAGATGTTACTATTTGTAGCAGCCTCTTCAAGTGTCATCTTTTGTTTTTGCTTAGCTAATAGGTGCTTAATGTGAAGTTGTGAACTATCTGATGGGTGACTTTACCATCTATTTCACTACAGTACATGTTCTATGTTGAAATGTGCTAGATCCATAACATTTCTTTGCAGTTCATTTAATGTGTTTCTCAATAAAGTTGTTTTATTCTAGATTCCTCAACAGTTGGTATCAAGAGTGGTGGTTGGCTTTACCATTCACTACAACACACATTATGTGTGTCAAAATGTTCTTGTTAAAATTGGCAATTAGGTCCAAATTCCACTTTGGACAACTTATTTGATTGAGATGATGTTTGCATTAAATTACTCTTTTCGAGAGGGGACCAAAATCGACTTAAAGATCGTCAACTTTGGACAAGGGAAAAGATATTTTCCAGGTCAAGCCCACACATGCAAATTGTCATGGTCGGCCACATCATCATGTAGGCTCATGAAACCCAAGAGACATGTCACTTCACCCTCAACGATTTGTATAAATAAGAGAGACCTCCAACCTCATTTGACATCTTGCTCACTCACACAATCATCTCTCTCCTTCTCTGATTGGTTTGTATAGCTTATTGGGCATACCTTTTCCTCACACGTATGGCAACAAAAGGACAAATTGCAGGGCCAAAATTTTAGAGACTGTTGCAGGTTTGACCAGTGTTGACCAGGGGTGATTTGACCTCCTTTGACTTTAGTTTTTGTGTTAGAATTGCATTTTTGGCAGGCCGCATCTATTGGCACAAGAGTCGAGGCATTATGTTGACTTTGACTGAAAACCAATTGTATAGGGTTAACCACAGGCTTGACTGCAGAGTTTGACCAAGCTTGATCACTGTTTTCATGACTGTTTTGGGCTGACTTTGATCGAGCTCCAGAGAGGACTGTTTGCTGTTGTGTTGACCGTTGTTGACTTTCTTCTTTTGACATTGATTTGGCAAGTCAATTTTGACTTTTGTACTCTCTGTAGAGGATGTTTGGAGTTGTGCGTGGTAAATTTTGTTATCGACGTTTCGGGCGTATCACTGCCCATCTTGAGGAGGTCTATGGAAGAATCTTAAATTTTTATTCAGCTGATCAACATATGTGGATAAGTAATAAGTAGCGTAGAATTGTTAAAGATTTTATGTTGGCTGAATTCTACTGAACATTTGATATAATAATAAGAAGAATTGATCAAAGGGTTTTCCCCATCTTGGGGTTTTCCCTGACATCCTCCGAATATGGTGTCCTCTTGTCTTGGCTTGTCTTCTGCAATTTTGTTATTCATGTTCTATCGACAATTACTGTCAATGTGATTTAAGGTTAATGTGATTGCTATTGGGAAACTAAATTGGAAATTGTCATTGGGCTGCTAAAGAACATTGAAGTAATTGTGCTAAGCATAGAACAAACTACTATTAACTAAAATCAACATGGAATCATAGCCCAAGTGAAGACAAAGACCAAACAAGAGAGAGAAAAGCAATCACAAAGATAGATCCGTTGGACAAGGACAAGCTTCAATGGCTTTTACATCTTACTTCTGTTGAGAAATCTAGGGCATAACAATTAGGTGATTTCTCTTCTATTGATAATTGTTTGTGAATGCTTTTTACTTCTTAGATTAGGATTTTCTTTTACTTATGTTATTATAGTGTTATTTTCCATCAAACAACTACCAATGCATTAACCATAAAAATACAAGAGACACAGAATATAGGCTATCAGCCAGGGCCAAAACCTCTCCCACTTGAGAGGAAAACCCGAACAAATTCTTCTTTTTATAGAGACTCCAATTGACGAATACCAAGACCAAGATCCTTGATCCATTTGCCACTCCAAGACCAAGACACAAGGCTTCCTTGATGAGAACCTTAGTTAACGACATTCAACTTTCTTCTCCTTCCTCCTACTTGGCTTCTTTCCAACTTCAGCTTCCTTCTGCTTCAAACCTTCGCTTTTTTTCAGCCTCCTTGATCATAAACCCTAAATCAAAAACCCTAACTCATGCAGAAGACCTTCTCTTATGCATTGTTTTCCTTCGCTTTAGTAGGAGGTCTCTTCCTTGGTAACTCGGCTTGTAATATACCCTTGCTTCCTCCTTGACTTACCCTTCCACTAGGTCTGCAAAACTTCGTCTTTTCTGCACTAGAAACATTCCCTTTACTTTGCACGCGTAAGATCAAAGTGACCCAAAAACAGATCCAAATGATGGAAAAGACTTCACTCTTCTTCTCTTCTTCTTCACTTCTTCTTCACTGATGATTAGACTCTTTCCCAAGTGACCTTGACACTTTTGATTTCAGAATTGACCTTGACTGAAATTCTACTGTCTCAAATGAGGCCGAGCTACCTATTTATAGTTGTTTCCTAGGCATATATGCTGACTTGAGAGAGGGTGAGTCGACACGTCTATTTGAGATATATCATTTATTCTTCTTGAAGCCGACTTGTGGGAGGTGTCTTTGCTTGGTCTTGGAGGGCCTTCCTATACATTTAACGACTCATAACAAAATGTAACATGCCCAAGAAGGGTCCTTCATACATGACATTGACTCAAATTGACTTTTATGACTGGATGACAAATCCTAAACGTTCACAATGAGAACCTTAACTAAAATAAAATTCCTTGATCATGAAACTCATGATTCAAGTACTTACAAGAAAAAATAATTTTATTTCTTCTTTTCATCAATTACATAAAATCACAATTACATATGTCATTATGAAGACCAAACCTAGTTACACTTTTCAACAATCCCTCTTAACTAGGGAGGTATTCATAATGGTACTTGGTCATTCTCAATCTGAAAAATTCTCATAAGAAGAGTCAAATTGGTAACCCATCTGTTTAACATCATATTAACCAACGTTGTCACATAGCAAGGCCTTGAAGAACAACTCTATCTCCCCATGAGATCTGAACATAATGCTGGTGAGAGCAGTGATGTATAGACACCCTCATCATTGTCTTTCTCAGAACATACCCCACCTAGGTTTTCAGGGCGTGTTCCATGGTCCACCAGGACTATTCTTATCTTGGATTCCCAATCCTCAAAGAATATCGGTCCTTTACGATTACTCTTATTTTGGATGCCCTAACTTGTCTTCAAAGAGCATCGGATGCCAGATGTTTACCCAATCCTTCATTCTGTCTTCCCAAGTGAAGACAAGAATGATGTGTCTATCTCTCCATCTTAATTAGGGAGGACATATACATATTCCAATAAAGGAATGTACTCATTCCTATGGAAGGAATGTGCCTAACCTCCCTCTTGGCTTAGGAATTTTGCTTCTAAGTTTCTTCCAAGTAATAAAATTGTTTCCAACCTCCCTCTTAAGTAGGGACCTAAAGCAGCTCCTCAGGTTGAGATGATGGGACAACCCACTGCTTGAAGAACTCCTCCTTACGATGTCATGAACTTCTTTTCGTTATCTAGGAGTCATGTTTGGGACTTCTTCATAGGGCGCAGACCATCCATCACTTTCATCAATGAGTCAGTGATGTCATCATCAAAAAGTGATCCATCAGTCCATATCTGGCCTTCCTTCATGCCATGTTGCCTGAAGGATCTTTCATCCTACTACATGGGCATTGGTGGTGGAAGATATCATAGATCTTTCCTTGGCAGCCCTGCACAAGCCCATCTAGAGATCTGTTCAAAAATAAGAAATGAATACTTCAATCAAAATTACCTTTGTGATGGTCTTTCGTCATGACATCTTCTAGTTTGCATCAACATCCGACATACATATTGACACATCTCCTAAAGATATATATTGTCAAAGGTCTCTTTCTTTTTCAGACTTCATCAGTGCCTACATATCTTTCTTGGATATATCCTAGTCAGATATCTTGGTTTCTCGGATGTTGATTGCCTTTTGCATGGTTACATATCCCACGATCTCTTCTTTCCTTTCTTCACACATCTCATTCCTAGGAATATCTAATAAGAATTCCTCCAATTGTTGTCAACCACCTCATATTACATATGAGGGCATATTATGTTGATTTCATCTAGACAATGTGTGACTTATGCCTTCTTGCATTCTTTCAGATGAGGAGATTCGTTTTCCTTTTGATTATGCTCTCTAGATAGGGCATTGATCCATGTTACCTGCAACCATATGACATGACTCTACAATATCGAATGCAAGCATACATACCTCATTTTCCCTTTATCTAGACTTCCTTCAACAACTTCTTTTATTGAAAAGAGCTTCAATCCCTTGATCTGCTTCACCTCTTATGTCATCATACCATCATCCCATGAATTCCACAAGTTCGGAATTCTCGATGAAACATTTGCTTCCCCTCTTGATCGGTGAACCTTTTGATGAAGATTTCATTAGGGAATCTCGAGGATTTAAAGTATCCCCATCAGCAGATGTTTCCTTTTCACAGATGTATGATGAGTCTTGTACTAGATGACCTTTTTTGTTCTTTTCCACAAGTGCCACTTATGTTGCAAATGAGGTTTCCAAGAGCTATATCCTTCCATAGTTGACTGCCATGCTTCAACCATCTTTCATGCTTCTTTATGATGAGGTCACGAGCTCTTGCTTTCAATGCTTCTATGATGCCATGATGCATCCCATCATTTTTCTTAGTGAATCATAGTGGTCATATCTTCCAACAGAAGACTGAGGAACTTGAAAAGAACTTATGCGAGGAAGACTATCTTAGTCATAATAGAGATCTCTTACTTCCTCTTTCTTGGTCTTCTTCTTTTCAACTTCCTCTACTTCTTCGGTGATATGGGCTTCTTCGCTTCCTCTTTTGTTATTGCCCTTTATTGTAGGACAATCTCTTTTGTAGTGCCCATATTCTTGACACCCAGAGCATTGAATCATAGCCATGTCCCTCTTCTTTTTCCGAGAACCAGACTTCCCAAATTTTCCCTTTCTTCTTGTAATTGTAGCATACGTTTGATTTTGCTCACCTGCTCCCACATCAGATTTGGCCTTTAGTCTAGATTCTTCAATCTTGCATAGTGACCATAGATCCTAGAATGGAGTAGTCTCTTTCTTCCCATGAATACTTGAAGTAAAATTACTCCACTCCTCCGGTGGTGCATTTAATACAATTGTAGTAATTTCTCTATCAGACATGACTTCTCCCAGACCTTGTAGTTGATCTCGGATTCAGATATCCTCATAAAGTATGAGGTTACTCCATCTTCCCTTGGCATCCTTAGCTTGTAGAGTTCTTGCCTTAATGAGATGACTTCTCTAACTGTGCTTACGGGATACAAATGTACTAGTTTGTCATAGATTTCTTTTGACGTTTCGAGTTTGGATACATATGGGATGAGGGGATCCTTGATGGATTCTATGAGAATCCTTTGAGCCCTAACTTCCCCTTTCATATTCTTTGCAAGACCTTGAGCATCTTCCTTTCTTGGTTTAGCAATATATCCTTTGATATGTTCCATAACCTCATTTTTAATGAGATTCAGATGTGTTCTTTTCTTCCATGCAAGATAGTCTGAAGCCCCAACCAGTTTGTTGCTTTCCTTGCTAAAAGACATTTTGACAGATTCAAATGTGGACATAAATATACTTGCTTGAGAGGATGCTCCTTCTCCTTCCTTCTTCCTTGATGTAGATGATGATATAGAGAGTAGAAAACTTCTCCTTGATGAAGATAGTTTTCTTGAATAATGATCCTTGATCCCACAGAGAGGGAGATCCCTTTGAATGCTTTGATGGTGGAGTCTTCGTTGATGAAGATCAATGATGACTTCTTGATGATGTCTTCAATGGTAATGATCTTGCTTCAACGAGAAAGAGATCGCCTTAGAATATTGATAACAATGCCTTCTGATCTAGCATCCTTTGGATGAATAGTATTTAAAACACTTCAACTTCAAAGTGATTGAGAGCAGATCCCAGGAGTGCTTCTTTGATTGATGATAATATGATCTTGATCTTGAAGTGCTTTTCTTGGATGAATAAACTTCAAGCTTACCTTGATTCCTAGATCTTTTCAACTTGAGTAGATGTAGGGTTTTGGCCTTCTTTTCTTGATGATGATCCCAATACTTTTTTGATCTAGGGTTATGATGCTTCCTTTGTAGATCTTGACTTCAAGATGATCTTTGCTTTGATGCCTTCCTTGAGATTTGATCCTTGAGTGTCCCTTGATAAGATGCCCTTCCTTGATTTAGTCACCTTAGCTTTGATACCATGTTGAGAAATCTAGGGCATAGCAATTAGGTGATTTCTCTTCTATTGATAACTGCTTGTGAATGCTTTTTATTTTTTAGATTATGATCTTCTTTTACTTATGTTATTATAGTGTTATTTTTCATCAAACAACGACCAATGCATAAACCATAAAGAGACAAGAGACACAGAATATACGCTATCACCTAGGGCCAAAACCTCTCCCACTTGAGAGGAAAACCCGAACAATTTTTTTCTTATAGAGACTCGATTTGACGAATACCAAGACCAAGACCCTTGACCTATTTGCCACTCTATGACCAAGACACACGGCTTCCTTGATGAGAACCTTAGTTAACGATAGTCAACTTTCTATTCCTTCCTCCTACTTGGCTTCTTTCCAATTTCGTCTCCTTCTGCTTTAGACCTTCACTTATTTCAGCCTCCTTGATCAGAAACACTAAGTCAGAAACCCTAACTCATTCATAAGACCTCTTATGCCTTGTTTTCCTTCGCTTTAGTAGGAGGTCTCTTCCTCGGTAACTCGGCTTGTAATATACCCTTGCTTCCTCCTTGACTTACCCTTCCACTAGGTCTGCAAAACTTCGGTCTTTTCTACACTAGAAACAATCCCTTTACTTCACACGTGTGAGATCAAAGTGACCCAAAAGCAGATCCAAATGATGCAAAAGACTTCGCTCTTCTTCTCTCCTTCTTCGTTGATGATTAGACTCTTTCCCAAGTGACCTTCGCACTTTTGATTTCATACTTGACCTTAACCAAAATTTTGCATTTTGAAATGAGGCTGAGCTGCCTATTTATGGTTGTTTTCCAGTCAAATAGGTCGAGTTGAGAGAGGGTGAGCTGACATGTCTATTTGAAAGATATCATTTTCTTCTTGAAGCTGACTTGTGGGAGGTGTCTTTGCTTGGTCTTGGAGGGCCTTCCTATACATTTAACGACTCATACAAAAATGTAACATGCCCAAGAAGGGTCCTTCATACATGACATTGACTCAAATTGACTTTTATTGACTAGATGACAAATCCCAAAGGTTCACAATGGGAACCTTAACTAAAATCAAATTCCTTGATCATGAAACCCATGATTCAAGTACTTACAAAAAAAATAATTTTATTTTCTTCTTTTCATCAATTACATAAAATCACAATTATGTATGTCATTATGAAGACCGGACCTAGTTACACTTTTCAACAACTTCAAGTTTGAGGATGAGCTCAATGACAAATTTGACTATCTAAGAAAGGTGAGGTCAAAGCTAAGAAAATTATCATAGACTCCATTCAAAAGCATTTGGTTGTCCATATTTCTAATTTGGGAACATCTAAGGAGATGTATGATAAGCTGGTTGGGATGTTCAAAGTGAACAATGCAAATCAAATCCTTTCTCAAAAACAACAAATTGAAGGATATTGAAATGAATAAAGGGTAGTCTATGCAATCCTACTTCATGAGAATAACTCAAATCAAGAATGACTTGCTATCTATTGGAGAAGTTATTTATGATAGGGAGTTCACTCTCATTGCTCCTAGAGGTCTTCCAAGACCATGGGATGTATTTGTCACCACCATTCTCAACAATGACAGGATTCCTGGTTTCAACGAGTTATTGGCTAGAAGCACTCAAGAGGAGACTAGGATTATGGAAAGAGATAAGTTGTCCAATAGAAATGAACCTATTGCCTTCTCCGTCCATGCAAAAAGGAAGAATAATGCTTGTCCAAGGAGACAAGGTCAAGGATTCAAGAAGGAATTCAAGGAAGGAAGAAAAGGAAGGTGCTACAATTGCAATAGGTTTAACCACTATGCTAGAGAGTGTCTTCACAAGAAGAATTCTCCAAGGGATGATGACAACAACAACCACAACAATTTCAAAAGCAATGGAAATCGAAAGAACAACAGGTTCATCAATAGAGGAAAGTGGAATGCTCCTGCTGCTTGAAATGGAAATGGTCGACCTCCCAAGAGGACAAGAAATGTCAGGTATGATGGAAGTAATGTTGTAGAAAAACAAGATGAGTTTTATCTTATTTCCGCTCTATCTATTGCATCTCCTCCGGATACGTTGGATTATTGGTTGATTGATAGTGGAGCCTCAAGACACTTCGCCAGGTACAAGGAGGCCCTCTCAAATTTGGTTGAAAAGAAGACTAATTTGAAGATCAGAGTTGGAGATAATGCCACCTACCCCTGTGAAAGGGATAGGTACTGTCACTCTTCACTTGAATCAATGTCAAACCATTCATCTACAAGAAGTATTGTATATGCTCGATTTCAAGAAGAACATGATGTCTATTTCTGCGATGGAAGACAAAGGCTTCAAGGTAGCATTCATTGATGGAAAGGTACGTATTTGGTAAAGAAACCCTAAAGATACATTTACTCTTGGATTTAGGGTTGATGGTCTCTATCAAGTTGGAGGAAGTCCTTTGGCAGCTTTGGCAAGTGATACTTCTCCTCAATTTGAGCTATGGCACCAAAGATTTGCCCACTTACATTACAAAGCCTTACCTAGGGTAAGGAAGATGGTTACAGGTATGCACGAGTTCAACATGAACCATGAAGGTGTTCGTTAGGGTTGTGCAGCTGGGAAACATACAAAGGGACCATTCCCTTCTGGTGAGAGCATCACAACCGATATTCTTCAATTGGTCCATTTCGAGTAATGTTGCACAAAGCATGGACGCGGAAGCGTCATTTTCAAAAAATCTAGGAAGTGAAGCGTCTACTATATATATTTTTCATATTTTTTTGCATTTATATTAAAAAAAACATCCAAAATACCAAATTAGTTGTAGAAGACATGAAAACATGCATATTTTTACATAAATCAAGATAGATATGCCATCCATTGTACATCAATAATTAATTATTCCAACATCAACCATCTATAATCTAGATTCCTCTTCTCTTGTCTAGCCTTTGCCTCTACTTCAATTCTATAGGGATTTTAGTCAACATTGCCTAATTTTGATCAAACAACTTAATCCAAGCCTTATAATATGATAGAGAAAGCTTAACATGTTTGATCAATGATTTTGACTTGAGTGAAGGGTACATAATTGCTAAGGTCATGACAAAGGAGTTCAACAACTAATAACAACAACATTGGAGTACTTATAGGGCTTGTTGCTCTTGATTAAATGCCAATCACATGTCGTCATACATAATATAATCTAATGAAACGCCACAATCCCATTGATCCTGAAAACTGTTAAGTTTGCTGAATTTTGAATGGGATATGAAATTCTATTTTCAACATATGAAGTCTGATGGGGTTGGAACCACTCGCAAACATCTTGAGTCATTTCATGGTAATGTTAAAAATTTAAGTAAAAGGATGGAAATGAAAGATAAAGGAGAATGTCACTTTTACTTTAATAACTTAACATTACCATTAGGGAGCATCGAGGAATTGTCTAGGGAGCATCAAAGGGCACCTTGGGAGTATTCAGAAAGTGTAGTTCCTTACAGAACAGTTCGAAATTTCCAAAAACAAAAAACCAAAAAAGCCTCGTGGAACTGTCCACTTTCTCTCGGATCCGTGGTGGATACACGCCCGAACCTCCACAGATTCGCACCCGATCCTTTTCGGATCCGCAGATCGGGAAATAGGAACCGCAGATCGGGCAGTAGGAGTCGTAGATTGGGCTCTCATGAATCCAATTTTGCAGGAATTGCCAAGAAAAAGAGGAACTGCGGATCCGATTTTCCGATCCGCAGTTCTGCCGAAGGATTGGTGGCGGATCCGTATGAGATGCGGATCTACCTTTGGATCCTTGAGGGGGGGACGGTTCTTGCAACGCTAATTCCGACCCGTCTGGTATGTTGCCTGTAACATCGTTGGGAGGTGTTGTCGCACAGATTGTCTGGGCAACGCCACAACGTTCAAACTGGGCGTTGTCACCCTGATCCCTGATCCCTCTGTTTAAGCTGTCTCTCGAGGCTAAGGGGGGTAGACCCTATGGGATAAAGGAAGACCAACTATGGACCAGTTGGGTTGGGAGACACATCAAGGCGATTTAATACCTGATTGATTTTAGAAATTAATGTACCAGTGCCTTATGGAGTTAATGATTATTTATTAAATGTTGCAGAAATATGAACCTTGTAAAACAATCATTTATCATCAAATATCCCAAGCAAAGATTAATTTTACCAAATGCACAATGCTTTAACAATGATCCAGCAATTAAATTTCTAAAGATTGAATGCTCTAAACAACCATACAATTTAAATGCTAACCAATTACCACTTTCATATAGCTAACTTTAAATAAACATTTTAAATGCATTTAACTATAGAAAAGTGGAACATAGATACCACGAAAGCCGCCAAAAACTAAATTTTCAATTTTTTGTTAAGCTTTTTCAAAATTTTTAATTTTTTAAATAATTTTTAATTTTTTAATTAAACAAAACTAAACTAAGCAAAAAAAACTAAAGTAAATGAAATTTAAAATTATTAAAACTAAATCCTAAAAGAACTAAAATTAAAAATCAGGATAAAGCTAAAATCTATTCTAAACTAAGATCCCAAAAAAATGGAAAGGAACCTTTTTTATTTTTTTAAACAATTTTTTTATTATTTATTTATTTTTTATTATTTTTATATTTTTTTTTATTTTTAATGTTTGGACCCTCGAACTTAGCCTTTGGAAATTTTACCTTAGGACCTATGACCTATGAGGGGGATTAATTATTTTCTAACCCTCAAGACACTATACATCATGACCTTTATAATTTTACATCTCAAGGGAGAAAACCCATTTGACATAGACCCTCATAGACTACCCAGTCTTGCAACACAAATATAATCTAGCAGATCAAGCAATTTGAAATAACCTAACCAAATAATTAGGATTATTTCCAAATTACTTTTACATAGACTTGAAGCACATTAGGATTCCCCTAAGATTCTAATGACAATTCATTCTGGCTTTGGGGTTAGGCTGAAGGAAAACTCTGCCGATCATGGATCGGTGAGATAAAAAACCTTCCGGAACGTAGATTATCACTAGAAAATTAGGTTTGCATAGGCAATTTACATACATGACTCAGATCTGCTAAGATTATTTACAATTTACACATGCAAACTGGGTTTACAACATAACATGATCGGGCTGATGATGATAGTCGAACGACACGGACATATCGATCAAGCGCTATCCCTTTTGCGAAAAAGGGGGTGTACTGCTATGGGTAGTTGACACGTAGTGGTCAACAGGAGGATACTTATATTATGTAATCTTTGTGGATGACTACTCTCACGAAACATGGATCTATTTCTTGAAGAGGAAGGTTGAATTGGTCAAATGGTTCCGTTCTTTCAAAGCATTGGTGGAAAATCAAACAGGGAAAAAGATCAAAATATTGAGGACCGACAATGGAACTGAATATGAATCAAATGAATTCAATGACTTTTGCAGAGAGGCTGGTATTAAGAGGGAGACAACTGTTCCATACACTCTTAAGCAGAATGGAGTTGCTGAAAGGAAGAATCGAACAATCATGGAAGCCACCCGTGCTATGCTCCATGATCAAGGCCTACCAAAGTTCTTATGGGGAGAAGCTACCAACGTTGTTGTGTATGTTCAAAATAGGAGCTTGCATCAACCATTGGATTTCAAGACCCCTGAGGAGGCCTTCACTGGTAAGAAAGCCGACGTTTCTCATTTTAGAATATTTGGTTGTCCCATGTATTTTCATGTGCCTAAGCATTTGGGAAGAAGGGTATATTCGTTGGTTACAGTGAAAATTCAAATGCATATAGAATCTACGTGCCTGATTAAAGATATGTGTAAGTGAGTCATGATGTTACATTTTTTGAAGACATTGCCCTTGGGAAAGAAAGAGATTTTTCTATCCCAAGGAAGGACGATGATGTTGCTACCAAAAAACAGGATGAACCTCCAATAGATGAGCCTATGCCCGATGTTGATGGCCCGATGGATCCAATTGATTCACCTCCTGGTGATTCCTTTACCTCAAGGAGAAGACTTTTATGGCTCGAAGATACTCTCGAAGATGCTGAAAGACATATTGGTCCAAGAGGGACATTTTGTGAAAGTAAGAAGCCATACAAGTATCAAGGGTACTTGGCTGCTATGAGTACTATTGTTCAAATCGAACCATGTACGTTCGAAGAAGCTGTAAAGCACCAAGTTTGGCAAGATACGATGAATGAGGAGTATGAGTCAATCATGAAGAGTGATGTTTGGGACGTGGTGCCTAAACCCAAGGACAAGTCTGTGGTCCCTTCTAAATGGATTTACAAGATCAAACATGGAGTTGATGGGAGTGCTGAAAAATATAAGGCCAGGTTTATTGCTAGAGGCTTCTCTCAAAAGGAAGGAGTGGATCATGACGAGATATTTGCACCGGTTGCTCGATATACCACCATCCGATCTATTGTTTCTCTCACTGCCACTCAAGGGTGGAGTCTACATCAAATGGACGTTAAAACAACTTTCTTACATGGCTCGCTTAAGGAGGAAGTCTACTTGGAGCAAACTTAGGGATTCAAAATACAAGATTGAGGACACATGTATGCAGGTTGAAGAAAGCCCTCTATTGGTTGAAGCAAGCCCTTAGGGCTTGGTATGAGAGGATTGATAACTATCTTATGAAGCTGGGATTTACAAGGAGCTATGTTGATCCAAACCTATACTTCAAAGTTGAAACGGACATGCTTGTCATTTTGGTCCTTTATGTTGATGATCTCTTTTTAACTGGTGCAGACCCTCTTATTTATCAATGTAAGAGGGAGTTCACTTCCAAGTTCGAGATGAAGGACCTAGGTTTGATGCATTACTTCCTAGGTATGGAGGCCTGGCAAATGCCAGGTGAGATTTTTCTTTCTCAAGGGAAATACATTGTGAAGCTGTTTGAGAGATGTGGGATTGTCAATTGCAAGTCTGTGTCTACTCCGATGGAAATCAACTTCAAGAAGCTATGTGGAAGCGCTGCCAAGCCTGAATTGGAAAGCCCTTTCGAATATAGACAAGTTGTGGTGGCCTTGATGTTCTTGGTAAACTCTCAATTAGACATTTGCTTCGCTGTGAATACGTCAAATTAATTAATGGTTGAGCCTCATCACATACATTGGATTGTTGCTAAGAATCTCCTAAGATATCTCCGTGGCACAATCAACTATGCGCTGAGATACATTGTCAGGATTTTGAGGCTACATGGATATACTGATATTGACTGGGCTAGTTGTGTGGTGGATAGAAAGAGCATGTCAGGATGTTGCTTCTCATTGGGATCTGCTTCGATTTCTTGGATGAGCAAGAAGCAGAAATCGATTACTCTAAGCACCGCCAAGGCTGAATACATTGTAGCTAGTATGGCCTGTTGTGAAGTTGTCTGGTTGAGGAAGTTCTTCAGTGAGCCATTTGAGCACTTGCTGGATAGCACCGTGATCTATTGTGACAACCAAAGTGGGATTTGCCTTGTTAGGATATTCCTACACATAGGAAATAGTTAAGTGTAACTTGGTCTAGTGTAGAGTTAGGTAAAGTGTGTTTCTTTACTATGTACCTTTGTAACTTACAATCCGACGGTCACGATATGTTCTAGACATTAAGTGATCTGATGGTTCATTTTCTCCTCGGTATTACCGACACTTGATCCGTGGCTTAACACTCGATTGGTCCATGATCTCTATTTAAAGAGCATGAAGGGTCATTTGTAGGGTGACCGTTCATGAGAGAAGCTTATGTAAATTTTCATTCTTTTATTAATAAATTGCCTGAAGTGGCCGCCTTGGCTTAGGCTGTGGATTGTTTCCTTCTTTGAGGGTTTTAACCACGTCAAAAATACTAATGTATTGATCTGTGATCTGTTTGTGAGTGGTGTCCTTTGGTGTTCTGTCTGAGGGACTTACCTTGTAAATTCCTACATGGTATCAGAGCTATTTGAGGGCTGCATCCGTTGGTTATTCAAATCTAAAGCCGGTACAATTGCATCCTACTGTCGTTTCCTAGATCTATTGTTTCTGACTGCTTTTCGGCCGAGAGGACTACTCTATTGTGTTAGGAGCGTCTGTTTCAGTGAGGAACCCCTTTCGTTTCACGTGAAAAAGTTTCTGGTAGCCCTAGCTACGTCATTTTTAAGATCTGGAGGTATACAGTCTTTATTTGCAGTTCTAGCTATTCATCTCTTAGTTTATTTTGGTTTATGTAGCTCTCTGTTTTTTATTACTGGATCTACACCTTTCATTTCTGCGTATGCTCTTTGCCTTGCGACTCTGTGCGATCTAGGCAAATCATAAACAGAAAGGAAGGATTTTTCTCATGTGTATGTTCTTTTTCGCCACGCCTAAGTGTGATCTCGGAAAATCAGAAACATCGAGGAAAATATTTAGTTTCCGGCTAAAGCTATCTTGAAGTCGTAAGGTTTGTTTTTTTGTATGTCCGTGTTGGGTTTTGTGGTTTTTATTTTGTAGGCAAAAAAATAGCTTTTTCAAGTAAGGACACACCCCAAAGCTTCAATGACTTAAAAAAAAAACCCCTTCATCTTTTCCAAAAATTACTAACCTTTTAAACTAGCTCACTTGGTCCAAAGTTACTTTATGAGAATAGAGGTTTTGAGTTCAAGTCTTTCTTTTTGTTGAGTTACTTTTTCAAAAAGTACATGTAACTTATGTTTTAAAGTTGCTTTATGTAAAAGTGTTCTCACCCATTATAAAAAGTGAATCACTTGTAATTCTAATGTCTCTTTATCTTTTATTTAAGTTACAATTTAGTGGGTAGCTCATAAAGTACCATTGTAAAAGTGCCTTCACTATTATAAAAGTGAGTCACAAATATTATATATATATATATTTTTTTTTAAATGAGCTATTAGATTAAGTTTGGAAAGGGGGGGGGGGTTTATTTTGAATATAACATTATCATTCATTTCTGCACATTCATGCACTTCGTCAGCATCTTTAACAACTTTTCTTCAAAAAGACATAACTTCTTCATCCGGAGGCCATTTTTAGAGCCATTTTTTTTGAATCGGCCTAATTTTTCGAGATCTTTCCATTGGAACATTTAGTTTCAGCATCTACAACTTCAGTTTCTGTTAAAATAGAAAGTCCATGCCAAGTTATTCTTGACAGCACCAACTACATCCAATGGTGGTCCTACATTGTGGATTACTTAGAAATAAAGGTCTTTACAGAATAGTCTCAGGCCAAGAAACCAAACCTCAAGATGAAGATAAGGTAGCGAAATGGGAAAATAGGCAAGATCAACCACGTGGGTTGATAGGGATGTCTATTTCTCCATACCTTAGATTTCATATCGCAGAACTTGATACTCCTAATGAAGCAACGAAACAACTCACTAAAGTTTTTGGAATTAAAAATGAAATTAGAGCCCATCAACTTGAAAATGAGTTGCTCACGTTGGACCCCAATAATTTTTCTTCCATTGAAGATTTTTTGTTCAAGTTCAAGACCTTTAGACTTCTCTTGGAAGGTGTTAAGGTTAAGAAAGAAGATGGTAGCCTTATCTATTCCATTTTTACTAAGTTGGGACCAGCCTACTCTCTATTTGTTTCCACCTTCCATTCTACTAGAGAAACCTTTATTTTTCAAGGACAAGACTACAAGTCCCCCTCTTTTGATGCCTTTTGTGATTCTTTAATAAGAGAACAAGAAAGACTCTTATATCTTGGTCTTTTTAATCTTGAAAACTCTTCTAAGAAAGCCTTAGTCGCTTAGCAGCAACCAAATTCAAAGAATCCTAAGAAGCCGTATCCTAAAAAGAATGGTCCTAAACCAAACAAGGGTCCTAAGCAATTTCAGTCTCAAAATGAAAAATCATTTCAACAAAATGACAAGGAAAATAAAAACAAAGGGAAGAAGACTGATAGACATTGCCACTTTTGTAATCGAAATGGCCACTTAGAATCCAAATGTTTTAAGAAGATGGAAGCTTTGGAAGCAGCAATGAAGAAACACAACATCCATTTGGAGCACTCTTTGACTTCAACTTTAACTTCATCTTCAAGAATAACACTTTCTGCACGTGGTTGTCAAGCATCTCGGTCTGGTTATGCACTAAATGTATCTTCTTTTTCTTTTCATTCTCATGAGTGGCTCATTGATTCTGGAGCTTCTTATCACATGGCCAAAAACAAAGCCATGTTTTCTTCTTTAAATGATTGTAACACCAAAATATATATGTTGGCAATGATAGATCTCTTAGTGTTGTAGGGACTAGAACTGTTCATCTAGACAATGGTCAATTTAATGAAGTATTATGTGTTCCAACATTATCCTGCAACCTTTTATTTGTATATCAGTTAACTCATTCAGGTGAAGGTAAAATCGTTGAATTTTCACCTCAAGATTTTGTAATTAAGGACCTAAGAGATCCTAGACAGATTTTTAACTACTGGCATTGCTGATGATTCTACAAGGTTGTATAAGTTTAACAACTTTGGGTTATCAAATCTTCCCTCGGTATTTGTTGCTCATAATGATGAAGTGAGCAAACTTTGGCATGAGTGATTTGTCACTTAAACTATCGCTCCCTTGAGAATCTATGTAAAGAAAATATGTTGACAAGTCTTCCAATGGTATCTTGCAGAGATGGTGTTTGTTTCAGATGTGTACTCGGAAAATATCATCGCAATAGTTTTGGAAAACATGCTTCTTGGCACGCCTCAGGCCCTTTACAACTTGTGCACAGTGATTTATGTGGTCCACTTCCAGTTGTTTCATTCTTTGGTTACAAGTTTTTCTTAACTTTCATTGATGATTTCTCCAGACACACTTGGGTATACTTCTTAAAAGTCAAGAGTGAAGTATTTAACATGTTCTTGGCCTTTAAGGTCTTTGTTGAAAAACAATTTGGACATCAAATTCCTAAGCTAAGATCTGATAATGGCGGAGAATATGTTAACAAAAAATTCATCAACTTTTGCACTGAGAATGGAATTCATATGTAACATACTATTCCATATACTCCACAACAAAATGGTGTGGCTGAAAGGAAGAATCACACCTTAAAGGAAATGACTAATTGTATGCTTCAATTTAAAGGACTTAGTCTTAATTTTTGGGCAAAAGCAGTTAGCTGTGCAAATTACATAGTAAATCACACTTCTACTAAGATTTTAAAGAATATCACTCTAGAAGAAGCATGGAGCTCAATTAAACCAGATGCAAGTCACTTTCGTGTTTTTGTAAGTGAAGCATGGGCCCATAATCCAGATGAGAAACATAAAGCTTTAGGACCTAAGAGTGAAAAATGTATTTTTGTCGGATATTCTGAAGATGTTAAAGGATATAGACTTATTCGACTTAGGTCCAAAAATGTTATCATTAGAAGAGATGTAAAGTTTGCTGAAAATATATCGACCTACGAGCCTAGTTCGACGGATGTGCCACCTCTCTCCATCCCTTCTACTTCTGAAAATATTTCTTCTTCAGATGATGACAACGAGGATGATAATCCTCCCCCACCTTCTCAGGATCCTCCTTCAGCGTATCAGCTTCCAAAATGGGTCCGTGCTACTCGGGATGCAGCAGGTGCTTTTGTAGGTGATCCTACAGATTAGCGACGTACACGTTCTCAGTTCGATAGAGCCTCTTCTTTACTGGCTCAAGATTCAACGAATCATGATCCTGACACCTTTGCAGAAGCTTCAGGCCATGCAGATTGGGACACAACTATGAATGAAGAATATCGTTTATTATTGGCAAATGATACATGGGATCTTGTTCCTCTTCCAAAGGGACGAAAACTTGTTAGATGCAAATGGGTTTATTGAACCAAGTATGGACCAGATGGAAAAGTTGATAAACATAAAGCTCGTCTTGTTGCTAAGGGTTTTTCACAAGTTGAAGGCATTGACTATATTGAAACCTTCTCCCTTGTTGCCAAAATGAACTCTATCCGCCTTGTTCTTTC
This sequence comes from Pinus taeda, assembly GCA_000404065.3. Classification (NCBI taxonomy): domain Eukaryota; kingdom Viridiplantae; phylum Streptophyta; class Pinopsida; order Pinales; family Pinaceae; genus Pinus; species Pinus taeda. The sequence continues at coordinate 82,289 of APFE030801406.1, forward strand.
CTTTGCTGCCTCTTTCAAATGGGAAGTCCATCTGATGGATGTTAACTCTGCCTTCTTGCATGGGGACTTGCATGACGAAATCTATATGGAACAATCTACTGGCTTTATACAAACAAACTCCAGCCTTTTATGTCGGCTTAAAAAATCCCTATATGGTCTCAAGCAAGCCCCTCGAGCTTGGTATGCCAAAATGGATAGCTTTCTTTTAGAAACTGGCTTTTCTAGGTGTCATTCTGACAATACTGTCTACACCAAGAAAGTGGGCAAGTCTCTTATCATTCTTGTTCTTTATGTTGATTATCTTATCCTTACTAGTAGCGATCCCAACCTTATAAACCATGTGAAGTCCAGCCTTAAAAAGAAGTTTGAAATGACAGACTTAGGACACTTGCATTATTTTCTTGGTCTTCAATTCTTGAATCCAAGGAAGGTATTTCCCTTTCCCAGTCCAAGTATGCATGTGATCTTCTACGCCATTTTCACATGGAAGATTATAAGCCAGCCCCTTATCCCCTTCAGTCTGGAGCGAAACTTTCAGTCACTTGTACTTCCCTTGAAGTTGATGCTACCTTATACTGACAGGTTGTAGGAAAACTTTTGTATTTGACCCATACCCGTCTTGACCTTTCCTTTGTTGTTGGCCTTATTGCTTGGTTTATGCAAAACCCACATGAAAGTCATTGGAAAGCAGCTAAAAGAATACTTCGTTATGTTCGAGGTACAATTCAGTTTGGGATTCATTACAGTGCAGAAGCATCACCTCTATTGGTTGGTTTCACTGATTCTGATTGGGTTGGTGATGCTGATGATCGAAAGTCTATTGCAGGTTATGTCTTCACTCTTGGTTTTGGACCTATTACATGGGCTTGCAAGAAACAAAGTGCCATTTCTCTTTCTTCAGCAGAAGTAGAGTATTGTGGCACCATAGAAGCTAGTAAGGAAGCCCTGTGGCTTCGTCAGATCCTGTCAGAGTTTGGCTTTTAGCAGCAACATCCGACTACACTTTGGTGTGATAATCAAAGTGCCATTCAAATATGCAAAGATCCAATCCAACATCAGCGCAACAAACACATTGAACTACACATGCACTTCATGGGAAAGCTCATTCATGACCATGTTCTTGAAGTGCAATATTGTTCAACCAATGATCAAGTTGCATACATCTTTACAAAGGCTCTCAAAGAGGCGAAGTTTACCAAACTTCGATTTATGGTTGGAGTTCACGAAGTTGTCACTAAGGGGGGGGGGGTTGGTGCCCTGGGTGCAGGTGTAATGGACAATCGTTCAAATCCGGAAACGATTTCTGCAAGTTCAGGTGGAACTTGTTCTTGGTTTTCCTTTGGAGTATTAGTCATCTACCTCCAAACTTGCTTATTCTGCTAAATTAGCAGAACCGCTTAAAATTTAGCCGCAATATGACAACCTTTCAATTACCACGGAATCATAAGGAATTCAAACTTTTGGTTAATTCCTAATCGTGTCCACTTTTTCCCACAATATTATTGCACTAACTCTCCGTCGTTGATCTTACCTTTCAATCCGACGGTTGTTGGTTCACCCGATCAACAAAACTAATCGACGATCTTCCATCGTTTATCAAAGCCCATTTGATCCAATGGTTAACAATGATATCGGACATAGATCTTGGGCGATGTTTATCCACCTGATAAAGTGGTTTTCTCTCTCCACCAAAGTGCTACATGTCGGTCGATAAATGGAATCGCTTGGAATTTCAAAAGATCGCTTAGCACTTTTTCTTCTCTCGATAAACAACTTCATTGATAAAACCGCCTTTCTCCCTTGACTAAACGCACGAGCTTGTTGACACGCGATGACCGTTAGATTTATTGGATCTGTAGATCGGACGGTTCTAGACTCCTTTGGGTTAACATGATTTTGTTAGGATTTATTTTCTCTGTTCTACCAAACTTGACACCCACGCTACATTTAACTTGTCTCAAACCCTATTCTCTGGTGTTTTTAGAACATAACCAAATTATTTCAAAACATGGAAAAAACATGATTGGCGATATAATATAGGTTTTTCCACACTCTAATTCAAAAGCCAAACTGCAAATCAACAGAACTCAAAGATATTTCGAAGGAATACCACGCCTCCGGGATTGACCAATTATACACAAATACGCAAAGATACAATTTCTGTGACTTAATCTTACATGGCTTAATCAAGCCAAATCAGTCAAAATCCCTTTACAATCATTCAGAACTTACATAAATACCATTTCATTCTAACAATCAGATTCTTAATCCATGGATCGAATCTGCCTAATCTTGGACAATATATAATCTGGTTGATATTCTCCTTGAGAATCTCAACTGAATCTAAACAGCTTGAATTAATTATAAAATCACTCAATCCCTAAATCCTAGCTCAAATCCTATGTAGAAAACTTTGTAAATTGATAGCTAAAGGATCCCACTCCTTTGCTTGTAATTTTTTTTTTGTCTATTTTTGGAATAAATTCGAAGCCTTTTGTCTTCAAGCCTCATGCTCCTGCATCAGACTCCTGAGAACAAAACTCTTCATGGGCTCTTGTCCATGAGCTCTTTTATAGAACTACCCAATCATCCAAGTAGCTTCAACAATTGGTTGGTCCTTCCATTTGACCAAATATTGAAAATACTCCTGTCCTCTTGTCTTCTTCAACAATTTTTTGTCCAAAATCCTCTCTGGCTTCAAGTCCTTTGCTTTAGGTAACTGTTTTACCCAATCAATCTCTTGTTCTTCTTGATCCTCTGTTATGTCATCTGCATTTCCACTTTCATATCTATACAAATCAACAACATTGAAAATTGGAGATATTCAAATATCAGGGGGTAATTCAATTTCATATGCATTTGCAGAAAATTTCCTCAAGACTCTGCATGGTGCAATTTTCTGAAACCTTAACTTGCTATACTCTCTTTTTGGAAATCTTTCCTTCCTCAGGTGTGCTAAAACCAAATCTCTAACTTCAAAATTAACTTCTCTCTACTTCAAATCTGCTCTACTTTTGTATTTTATATTGCTGTCCTGTAATTGCTGTTTTACCTGTTCATGTATTGCTTGAGCTTTTGTAGCAAAATCTTCTCCTTTAACACTTCTCATTTCAGCTTTTCCCAAGTCTCTCAATTCAGACACTCCATTTGGGTGCATCCCATAAACTATACGGAATGGACTCTGACCTGTACTCCTATTAGGAGAATCATTATAAGCATATTCTGCCTGTGCCAATACTTGATCCTACTGTTTTGGATGTTCACCTGCAAGACTTCTCAGAAGATTACCCAAGCTTCTGTTTACCACTTCAGTCTGTCCATCAGCCTGAGGATGATAAGCAGTACTGAAACTCAGTTTAGCTCCAAGCTTCTTCCACAATGTCCTCCAGAAATGTCCAACAAATCTGGTGTCTCTGTCTGAAACAATGCTTTTAGGTAACCCATGTAATTTTACAATCTTTTCACAAAACAAATTAGCAACGTGAGTAGCATCACTAGTTTTATAACATGGAATAAAATGTGCCATTTTTGAAAACCTGTCAACTACTACATAAATTGAATCATGTCCCCTTTGAGTTTTTGGTAAACCCAAAACAGTCCATACTTACAATATCCCAAGGCCTATCTAGAATAGGCAATGGAACATACAAACCTGTGTTTTGGCTCCTTCCCTTTGCATACTGACAGAGTTTACAAATTTTCACATACTTTTCCACTTTAGCTCTCATCTTTGGCCAGAAATAAAACCTGTTCAACTGTTCATAAGTCTTGTCTGCACCAAAATGTCCTCCAAGTCCTCCACTATGTTTCTCCTTGATTAAATTCTCCTTCATAGAACAACTTGGTATGCACAGTTGATTTCTTTTAAACAATAGTCCCTCTTGCAGGAAATAATCCAGCCACTTGCTTCTGTCTAACAAAACAGGATTTCTACAAGCTTCAAATGCCTCTTTAAAATCGAGATCTTTCTCATATAATTCCTTAAGAAAATCAAAACCCAACACTTGAATTTGACTTTCTTGAACAAAAATGCTTTTACTACTTAAGGCATCTGCTACTTTGTTTGATTGACCAGTTATATGTTTTAACACAAAATTAAAACTTTGAAGGTATTCTACCCATTTTGCATTCTTCTGGTTAAGTTTTGGCTGTTGCGTAATGTACTGTAATGCATGGTTATCTGAATACAGTATGAACTCCTTGGACATCAAGTAATGTCTTCACTTCTTCAAAGATTGCACCACTGCATAAAACACCTTGTAAGAATACTTCTTCTTTAACTCATTCAACTTTTCACTAAAATAAGCTACAGGCCTGTCCTCCTGACTCAAAATAGCTGCGATGGCTTCTCCACTGGCATCACACTTCACTTGAAAAGGTTTATTAAAATCAAGTAAAATCAAAATAGGTTTCTCAGTAATCTTTCTCTTTAACAACTGGAAGTTCTTTTTTGCTTCATCAGTCCATTTAAATGGTTGTCTGTCCTTCTTTATTGTGTTAATAATTGAAGCATTGATCTTACTAAAATTCTTTATGAATTTCCTGTAAAAACTAGCAAGACTGTGAAAACTTCTTACCTCAAAGACACATCTTGGTGAAGGCCACTCCATGATAGCCTTGATCATCTCTAGATCCATCTTTAACCCCTCAGCAGAAATAACAAAGCCCAAATACACCAACTCCTCCTTAATGAATGAACATTTCTTTAAATTTAACAGTAACTTTTCTTGTTGTAGCCTCTGTAAGACATAATTCAGATGTCTGATATGTTCCTCTTTTGATCTGCTGTAAACTAATTTATCATCCAGATATACTATTATGAATTTATCAATAGATTCTCTCAAAACTTCATTAATGAGCCTCATAAATGTACTAGGGGCATTTGACAATCCAAAAGGCATTACCATCCATTCTTACAATCCTTCATTGGTCTTAAAAGTAGTTTTCCACTCATCTCCCTCCCTAATTCTGATTTGATGATAACCACTTTTTAAATCTAATTTTGTAAAATATCTAGCTCCACTCAAACAATCCATCAAATCTTCGATTCTAGGTAAAGGAAATCTGTCCCTGATTGTTATCTTATTGATTGCTCTTGAAACAATGCACATTCTCCAACCTCCATCTTTCTTTGGGCTCAACATTGTGGGCATTGCACAACGGCTCAAACTCTCTCTAATCAATCCCTTGTCTAACAGTTATTGAACCTGTTTCGTGATCTCTTCATTCTCTGTGGGAGTGATCCTGTAAGCTGCTTTATTAGGTAGATTTGCTCCTGGAATCAAATCTATGTGATGACTGATTTTTCTAATGGGTGGTAACTCATTAGGCAAATCGTCTACAATGATATCACAATAACTGTTCAGCATCTCTTGAATTTCAATTGGTAAATTAGAAATTTTTGTGGAAGTAATTATTACCTTGGGTTTGCAAACCAACACAAAACTTACCTCATCTTCTTCCATTTGCTCCAAGTACTCCTTTCCACTCAGCAAAAGGGTCTTTGGATCAGGTTTTTTTTGACGTATGCTCTTCTTCTATTGGAAGCAATGTATGATTGACACCATCTTTGCTAAATTTTTATGTGCTCTTCTTTCCATCATGCATAGCTCCTCTGTCATACTGCCAAGGTCTACCCAACAATATATGACACACATCCATAGGCATCACATCGCATAGAATTTTGTCTTTGTACTTTCCCAATTGCAACTCCACTTCACATTGCTCATTCACTACCAACTGATATCCCTTTTGAAGCCATGACACCTTGTAAGGTGTTGGATGTTTCTTTGTTTTCAATTTCAACTTCTCCACCACTTCTGTGTAGACCAAATTATCTGTACTACCACTATCTATTATCATCTGACAACACTTCCCTTGAATCTTACACACAGTCCTGAACAAGGTTTTTCTTTGTGTTGGTTCAACAATTTCCTTAGCTGGTTTTAACAAAATTTTGTTGACTACCAAAGATTCCCCTCTGGTATATTCTCTTCTTCTGTTACTTTTGTTGCTTCCTCTTCAGTTTTTGCAACAATTGCATTCCTCTGATTCGTTCCTATATTTTCTGGGCACTCATAAGCTCTGTGTCCCATCTTGTTACATCTATAACATCTAATTTCTCTTCCTCTACCTCTGCCTCCTCTTCCTCTGGAAAAACTCCCTTTGCCACTTGCATCACCTCCTGTGGGTGCATGCTGACTTGAGCTGCTGCTAGCTCCATCTCTAGGTGTTGTAGATCTTCCTCTACCACCTTGACTTTCCCTTTTTTGGAAAGTACCTCTATTTCTGGCAGACTATTTCCTCATGAGTTTTTCTTTAGCCTTCAGTACCATCTGATAAGCCTCTTCTACTGTCTTAGGAGACGGTACACTTATCTCATCTTGGATCTCCATTCTGAGACCATTCACATATCTTGCGACCTTCTCATCTGTATTTTGGATTTGTCCTGCTCTTATTCTCACTTTGTAGATTCTCTATGTATTCCTTTACTGTCATAGACCTCTGCCGAAGATTCTGCATCTGTCTAAATAATGTTTGCTGATAATCACTTGGCAAAAACTTACTTTTCAGTTTTGCCACCATCCTGTTCCAATTCTTGATTGGTTGTTTGCCAAGTCGTCTTCTTTCTGCCTGCACTCCATCCCACCAAAGTGTTGCACGTCCTTTCAGTTTTGTGACAACAAACTTCACTTTCTTTCCTTCATCTATTTCTTCATAATTGAAGAATTTTTCCATGTCATTTATCCAGTCTATCAATTCCTCAGGGCTTAAGCTTCCTGTATACATTGAAACTTCAAGTCTAGGTTTGGATGTGGATCTCAATACTGACTCAAAGAATCTCATGTCAGGAGTTACATCTGCAGGTTCCTCATCTTCTGCAGCTCCAACTTCAGGTTCACTGACATCTCCATCATCTGCATCTCTTCCCATTTCCATTGCTTCCAATCTAGCTTGCATCTGCTGCATAGCTTCCAACACTTAAGCATTTGTAACTAGTCTTCCTCTTCTTCGACCACCACCTCTTCTTCCAACTCTAAAACCCATGTTGGATTTCTTTTTCTGATCCTTGAGATCCTATTCAGTGTCAGTGCGCTGCTCTGATACCACAAATGGTGGCCTGGGTGTAAGTGTAATGGACAATCGTTCAAATCCAGAAAGGATTTCTACAAGTTCAGGTGGAACTTCTTCTTGGTTTTCCTTTGGAGTATCAGTCATCTACCTCCAGACTTGGCTATTCTGCTAAATTAGCAGAACCACTTAAAATTTAGTCGCAATATGACAACCTTTCAATTACCACAGAATCAAAAGGAATTCAAACTTTTGGTTAATTCCTAATTGCGTATGCTTTTTCCCACAACATTATTGCACTAACTCTCTGCCGTTGATCTTACCTTCCAATGCGATGGTTGTTGGTTCACCCGATCAACAAAACTAATCGGCGATCCTCCACTGTTGATCAGCCCATTTGATCCAACGGTTAACAACGATATCAGATGGAGATCTTGCGCGATGTTTATCCACCCGATAAAGTGGTTTTCTCTCTCCACCCGAGTGCTACATGTCAGTCGATAAATGGAATCGCTTGGAATTTCAAAAGACCGCTTACCACTTTTTCTTTACCTGATAAACAATTTCACTGATAAAACCGCCTTTCTCCCTTGACTAAACACACGAGCTTGTTGACGCGCGATGACCGTTAGATCTATTGGATCTGCAGATCGGACGGTTCTAGACTCCTTTGGGTTAACACGACTTTGTTAGGTTTTATTTTCTCTGTTCTGCCAAACTTGACACCCCTGCTACATTTAACTTGTTTCAAACCCTATTCTCCGATTTTTTTAGAACATAACCAAATTATTTCAAAACATGGAAAAAAAACAAGATTGGCGATATAATACAGGTTTTTCCATACTCTAATTCAATATCCAAACTGCAAATCAACAGAACTCAAAGATATTTTGAAAGAATACCATGCCTCCGGGATTGACCAATTATACACAAATACATAGAGATACAGTTTCTGTAACTTAAACTTACATGGCCTAATGAAGCCAAATCAGTCAAAATCCCTTTACAATCATTTAGAACTTACATAAATACCATTTTATTCTATCAATCAGATTCTTAATCCATGGATCGAATCTGCCTAATCTTAGACAATATCTAATCTGGTTGATATTCTCCTTGAAAATCTCAACTGAATCTAAACAACTTGAATCAATTATAAAATCATTCAATCCCTAAATCCTAACTCAAATCCTATGTAGAAAACTTTGTAAATTGACAGCCAAAGGATCCCACTCCTTTGCTTGTAAACTTTTTTTCTATTTTCGGAATAAATTCGAAGCCTTTTGTCTTCAAGCCTCATGCTTCTGCATTGGGGGGATAGGCTCTAATGCTTTCTTCCTTCTTGTATTGTGTCATATTTGTACATCCTTCAATCCTATCCCAAGTTGTTCTTAAGGGAGGATGTTAGAATATTCCGACACATAGGAAATAGTTAAGTATTACTTGGTCTAGAGTTAGGTAAAGTGCATTTCTTTACTATGTACATTTGTAACTTACAATCCGACGGTCACGATATGTTCTAGACATGAAGTGATCTGACGTTTCATTCTCCCCTTGGTATTACAGACACTTGATTCGTGGCTTAACACCCGATTGGTCCAGGATCTCTATTTAAAGAGCATGAAGGGTCATTTGTAGGGTGATCGTTCATGAGAGAAGCTTATGTAAATTTCCATTCTTTTATTAATAAATTGCTTGAAGTGGCTGCGTTGGCTCAGGCCATGGACTGTTTCCCTCTTTGAGGATTTTAACCACGTCAAGAATACTAGTGTATTGATCTGTGATCTGTTTGTGAGCGGTGTCCTTTGGTGTTCTGTCTGAGGAACTTACCCTGTAAATTCCTATATGCCTTTCAGAGAATCCCATGTTCCACGATCACGCCAAGCATATTGATATCAGGTACCACTTTATCTGAGATATGGTACAACGGGGAGCAATAAGGCTCCAACACATCAGGGTTGATGAGCAGATTGCTGACATTCTCACCAAGACCTTGGGGAAGGTCAAATTCTTAGCCTTTTGAGAGAGACTTGGAGTTGTGGAAGGACCCTCCCATGAGGGTCCCCCTTGAGTTGGACATTGAGCTCTGGGAGCTCTTGGGGCACTTCTTGGAGCTATGAACAACCATAAGGTGAGTGGTTCACCTTCCCCTATAACTGCACTGTTTACAAGGTGAGTGGTTAACCTTCCCTTGTGATAACCCCATGATGGTTGACATGTGTGTAGGGTGAGTGGTTCACCTTCCCCTATGATTGATGATATATGCATACGATGAGTGGTTCACCTTGTCCTATGGCATATGAGTAGGATGAGTGGTTCACTTTCTCCTGCAGATGCCCAACATACATCCTACCCATGTAGTCCTGGACTCATGGGAAGTACCTCTCATCTGGCAAATGAGTTGGGAAAAGTGGATAGGGACCATAACAGTACCGATGGACGCATCATGTACTGCCGTACTCCTTATGTCTAAGATGCATGGTGTTCAAGTTTCAACAACTTGATTTGGGATCAAATCCGATTGGGGTTCTACCCTTGAATTGACTTTTGTCAGTGGAGAGTGGCAAGGTCTTGTGATTCACTGTCGATCAATTCTTCTTCATTGTTACATCAGTGTTCAACAGAGCAGAAACGAGATGCAGATGACAACATGGCATGATGATAGATGGATTAGCGGGTGGAATTCTCCCTAGTTGAGAGGTAGTGTTAAAATTGGCAACTAGGGCCAAATTCCACTTTGGAAAACACATTTGATGGAGATGATGATTGCATTAAATTCCTCTTTTCGAGAGGGGACCAAAATCGACTTAAAGATCATCAAATTTGGACAAGGGAAAGGATATTTTTGAGGTCAAGCCCACACGTGCAAATTGTCAAGGTCGGCCACATCATGATGTAGGTTCATGAAGCCCAAGAAACATGTCACTTCACCGTCAATGATTTGTATAAATAGGAAAGGCCTCCAACCTCATTTGGCATCTCACTCACTCACACAATCATCTCTCTCTTTCTCTGATTGGTTCGTACAGCTTATTGGGCATACCTTTTCCTCACATGTATGGTAGTAGAAGGACAGATTATAGGGCTAAAATTCAAATTTCAGACACTGTTGCAGGTTTGACCAGTGTTGACCAGGGGTGATTTGACCTCCTTTGATTGTGGTTTTTGTGCTAGAATTTTGTTTTTGGCAGGCGCATCCATTGGCACAGGAACCGAGGCATTTTGTTGACTTTGACCCTGCTAAATGTAGGTTTTAACCCCGTACAGAGATTACCTACCCATGAATTCTAAAACACAAAAAATAAACAATGCGAGAGCATAACACATAAAACACATATACACAGACATTTTCCCTTGGATCCCAAAACCAGGACTACCAGCTTGATTTTTCATTATGTTCCTTTCAATGTTACAATACATATTTATACATGCCGAAGCATCCAATACCATGGACCGAAAACCATCGCGTCTAAAACCATCGACCGAAAACCATCGCGTCCAAAACCATGTGCGAAAATCATGCAAAAAACCATAGGTAGGTCCGCCCAACCTAACATAGGGTCCAAATCCAAAATTTTCTGGGACGTTGCCTTGGACCCCATAGAGTGGGGTTACCTACACCCCTTAAACCCCCTGTGACTCCCCCTGCTATGCAATCGGCGCAATGCAGGAGGGGCTACTCCCCCCCTTCTAACCCCCAGTTAACTACGTGGGCTAGTCGTGGAAAGAATATAACACAACCCAACATTCTCCCACTTG